>PVJN01006105.1:0-77253 GCA_004026805.1 Lasiurus borealis | reverse complement strand
AGAAAAGAAGCACCTATACAAATGTCAGCTAATTTCTCAACAGAAACTACGCAGACCAGAAGTGAGTGGTGAGAAATATTAAAAGTGATAAAAAGCAAGGATCTACAACCAAGATTACTCTATCCAGCAAAACTATAACTTAGAATTGAAGGTCAGATAGAGCTTCACAGACAAGAAAAAGCTGAAGGAGTTAGTTTATGACCACCAAACCAGTGTTACATGAAATGTTAGAGGCTTCTTTAAGGAGAAGAGCTTCCTTTCTGACCCGCCATCTGTGGTGGAGTCACCACCAACATGCAGATTTTCATAAAAACTCTCATGGAAAAAGCCATCACTCTCAGATACAATAGAAAATGTAAAGACTAAGATCCAGGATAACGAAGAAATTCCTAATCAGCAAAGACCGGAAGATGGATGTACTTTGTCTGACTACAACATTCCAAAGGAGTCCTCTCTCCATCTTGTGTTGAGACTTCAGGTGGTGCTAAGAAAAGAAGAAGTCTTACACGACTCTCAAGAAAAATAAGTGCAGTAACACAATAAAAAAAAATTAAAAGAAAAATAAGTGCAAGAGAAAGAAGGTGAAACTGGCTGTCCTGATATACTACAAAGTGGATGAGAACGGCACAATCACTTGCCCTCATGGGGAGTGCCCTTCAGAAGAATGTGGTGCTGGAGTTTGTATGGCCTGCCACTTTGACAGACATTATTGTGGCAAATGTTGTCCGACCTATTGCTTCAACTGGCCAGAAGACAAGTCGTTGTATTGGGGTCAATAAAAGATATGAACTAGAAAAAAATAATAATAAAGAAGACATAAAAGATCAAAATATGAATAATAAAGTGGCAATACAAGCATCTCTATCAACAATTGAATCTAAAAATCAAAATAAATGAACAAGTAATCTGATGAACAAAATAAACTGATGAATAGAACCAGAGGCATGGAAACATGAAGCAGGCTGAGGAATCTCAGAGGGAAGCTGGGAGGGAGAGAGGTGCCAGGAAGAGATTAAATAATTTATATGGCTTTTGGCTCAGAAGCAACTTTCTTTGGTCATCCTGAATCCGAGTTCATCCGATACCAACTGCCTTCACCATGCCGCCGAAGTACGACCCCGACAAAATCAAAGTCGTATACCCGAGATGCACCGGTGGGGAAGTGGGTGCCATGTCTGCCCTGGTCCCTAAGATCGGCCCCCCTGGGCCTATCTCCAAAAAAGGTTGGTGATGACATCGCCAAAGCAACCAGTGATTGGCAGGGTCTGAGGGTTACAGTGAAACTGACAATTCAGAACAGACAGGCCAATTGAAGCAGTGCCTCTGCCTCTGCCCTGATCATCGAAGCCTCAAAGAACCGCCAAGAGACAGAAAGAAGCAAAAAAGCATTAAGCACAGTGGAATATCACTTTTAATGAGATTCTCAGCATTGCCTGACCGATCTTCAGCTAGAGAACTCTCTGGAGTTATTAAAGAGATCCCAGGGACTGCCCAGTCTGTGGGTACAATGTTGATGGCTGCCACCCTCATGACATCATAGATGATATCAACAGCGGTGCAGTGGAATGTCCGGCTAGTTAAGAACTACAAAGGGAAATTTTAATTAAAGATCATTTGGCAACTCAAAAAAAATAATTTATATGGACATATGCATTACCGATGGAAAAAGACAGAGTGGTGAAGGCCTGAGACGGGCAGGAACCAGGTGGAGGGGGACATTTATTTTAATTTCTTTATTGATTAAGGTATTACATATGTGTCCTCATCCCTCCATTAATCCCCCTCCAACTCATGCCCTCACTCCCCTGCTGTTTGTGTTCATAGTTATGCTTTTATGCATGCATACAAGGCCTTTGGTTGACTGACATCTGTAATACTTTAAACAATAAAGATGTTTTTAAAAAAGCAAAAAATTAAAATTAAAAAAATAATAATAAAAGAAGACTTATCCTATTAATGCCACATCTTGTGACCTCATTAGCTACTTCCTTACTCCAAAAACAGACACTGAGAGTCAGTGCTTCAACATGAATTTTGGGGAGACACACTGATATCTATAGTAATGAGCTGCTGTTCCAAGTCTTCTTTCTAGGAGAACCTTAGAAATCATCAGCAGTTTATCTTTTTACAGAATAATAAAAACTGACAAATTAAAAAAGGCAGTGGAGTAAGTGGATGCTGCAGACACACTCTCACGTCCAAAATGGAATTACAACTAAAATGCAGAAAAACTTAACTGAATAATCAATGGAAGGCTTCCTGGAGAGGACCTTGTTAAACGAGGACCAAAAATGGAGACAACATAGAGGCTGGTAGGAGGAGCAAAAGGGCTGCTGAGCCCCCACAAACAGGAGCTGAAGTCCCAGAGATATTTCAGCTGTGGGCAGTTGCCACCGAGAACTCTGGGGTCAAATCCCAAGCTGGAGCCCCAGCAGAGAGCACCAGAACTGGGAAGATACCCACATAATACCTGGCTGTGAAAAGCAGCAAGTAGCTGACTGCCAGGGAAAGACGGCTGGAAATTCAGGCACCCTCTTAAAGGGCCACTACATAAAATTCCATGTGGAGTCATCCAATTTGTGCTCTGACAGAGGAACACAGAGTGGACTGAATTGAAGCAGGGTGAGCAGAAGCAGGATCGAGGGCTCTGGGGTTAGAGCTTAGAAGGCAGACACCGGTTTCCTGTGCTGAGCCATTCCTTCATGCTGCAGAAATAGTCTTTCTCATGCAGACAATTGCTAGAGAGGTGGCACTGCTTAGGAGGAAGACAGCTGACCCATCCTATTGGAAAACACCTTGCCTTTACCATACTGAGAGTAACAATGAGCCTCCGGGCAGAAACAGTTACCCTACCCTCTTGAAAAAATCTCTTGCCATACCTGTGGTTGACTGTCTTGAGTGCACATTAAGAGGAATTCTATCAGTCTGCAGCCAGAGGCAGTCTATGTCTATGGAAGCTTTGAGTCTTTGCCTGATCTAATTATTCAGAAACAGCATTTGACACTGTCAGGCACCAGAGACTGGGAAGCAGAGAGGATCTACTTAAAACATAGTCACAAACCCAAACAGGCAACCAAAATAAGGAAACGAAGAACCCACAAATGAAAAAGCAAGAGAATTCTCCAGAAGAAGAGATAAATGAAACAGATAAATTTAATCTAAGACAAACCTACAGCCAACAACATACTCAATGAGCAAAAACGAAAACCATTTCCCAAGAACAGGAACAAGACAGGGATACACACATTCATCATTCTTGTTCAACATAGTACTAGAATTGCTAGCCATAGCAATCAGATAAGAAGAAATAAAAGGCATCCAAACCGGAAAAAGAAGTTAAACTATCTTTATTCGCAGGTGACATGATATTGATAGAAAACCCTAAAAACTTCATTAAAAAACTACTAGATGATAAATGAATTCATCAATGTAGCAGGATACAAAATTAACACTCAGAAATCTATGGCTTTTTTATATACCAATAATGACCTCACATAAAGAGAAACTAAAAACAAAACAAAAAACACACCAAAGAAAAAAACAACACATAGCTTTGCACAGTGATAGTATCATAGCCAATGAGGTTTATCTGAGGCGTGATTATTGCTAATTGAAAACAAACAAACAACCCCATATACCACTGCAACAAAAGAAATTAAGATATCTAGGAATAAACTTAATTAAGGAGGTAAAAGACCCAAACTCAGAAAACTATAGGACATTGAAAAAAGAGATAGAGGAAGACATAAACAAATGAAAGAATATACCATGTTCATGACTGGTAGAGTCAACAACATTATAATGTCCATACTACCCCCATCCCCGCAAAAAAAATGTCCATACTATCCAAAGCAATTTATAGATTCAATGCAATCCCCATTAAAATATCAATGGCATATTTCACAGACCTAGAATAAACACTCCAAAAATTAATTTGGAATAAAAAAAGACCCCACAATACTGAGAAAGAAGAAACAAAGATGGAGGGATCATAATACCAGACATCAAGCTTTATTACAAAGCCACTGTTCTCAATACTACCTGGTACTGGTACAAGAACAAACATATAGACCAATAGAACAGAAGAGAGAGCCCAGAAATCGACCCAAGCCATTATGCTCAGTAATATTTGACAAAGGAGGCAAGAGCATACAATGGAGTCAAGACAGTCTCTTCAATAAATGGTGTTGGGAAAATTGGACAGATAAATGCAAAAAAATGACACTAAACCACCAACTTACACCATACACAAGAATAAACTCAAAATGGATAAAATACTTAAACGTAAGACAGGAAACCATAAAAATCTTAGGAGGAATCCATAGGCAGCAAAATAGCAGACATGTATCATGCAATATCTTCACCGATACAGCTCCTAGAACAATAGAAACTAAGGAGAAAATAAACAAAATAAGCTTCTGCACAGCAAAAGAAACCACCAACAAAACAGTAAGAGAGCCCACTGCATTGGAGAACATATTGCCAATGTGATATCCAATAAGGGTATAATTTCCAAAATTTATAGGGAACTCATACATCTTAACAAAAGGAAGATAAACAATCTAATAAAAAAAATGAACAAAGGACCTAAATAGACACTTTTCGAAAGTGGCATATAGTCCCGGCTGGTTTGGCTCATTGGATAGAGTATTGGCCTGCAGACTAAAGGGTCCTGAGTTCGATTCCCCATCAAGGGCACACGTCAGGTTGTGGGCTCGGTCCCCAGTAGGGGGTGTGCAGGAGGCAGCCGATGGATGATTCTCTCTTATCATTGATGTTTGTATCTTTCTCTCCCTCTCCCTTCCTCTCTGAAATCAAGAAAAAAATATATATAAAAAAAAATAAAGTAGACACACAGAAGGCCAAGAGACATATTAAAAAATGCTCAAAGTCACTAATCACCCAAGATATGCAAATCAAAAAAAACGATGAGGTATCATCTTACACCTGTTAGAATGGCTAACACCAACAAATCGACAAATGACAAGTGCTGGTAAGGATGTGGAGAAAAAGGAACCCTTGTGCACTGCTGGTGGGACTGCAGACTGGTGCCGCCACTGTGGAGAACAGTATGGAGTTTCCTCAAAAAACTAAAAACAGAACTTCCATTTGACCCAGTAGTCACACTTCTATGAATATATCCCAAACAATCAGAAACACCAATCAGAAAGGATATATGCATCCCTCTGTTCACAGCAATACAATTTACCATAGGTAAGATCTGGAAACAGCCTAAGTGCCCATCAGCAGACGAGTGTGTTAAAAAACTTTAGTACATCTACACAATGGAATATTACTACGCTGCTGAAAAAAAGAAAGAACTCTTACAATTGGCAACAGCATAGATGGACCCAAAGAGCATTATGCTAAGCAAAATAAGTCAGTTGGAGAAAGAAAATATCACATGATCTCACTCATTTGTGGAATATAATGAACAACATAAATTGATGAACAAAAATAGATCCACAGACAGAGAAGCATCGAACAGACCACCGTCAAACCTCAGAGGGAAGGCAGGGAAGGATGGCAGGAGGGAGGCATAAGAGATCAACCAAAAAACTTGTAAGCAAGCATATATACGCATAAACCAATGGACACAAACACTGGGGGGATGAGGGCATGTTCTAGGGGGTGGGAGTGGCCAAGGAGAGGTCAATGGGGGGAAAGGGAGATAATATCTAATACTTTAAACAATAAAGAATTTAAAAATTTATCTGAAACAGACTTCAGAATAATAGATGCTCAAGCCGAGACCGGTTTGGCTCAGTGGATAGAGCGTCGGCTTGCAGACTGAAAGGTCCCAGGTTCGATTCCGGTTAGGGGCATGCACCTTGCCTGCAGGCACATCTCCACTGTGGGGCGTGCAGGAGGCGGCTGATCGATGTCTCTCTCTCATCGATGTTTCTGACTTTCTCTCTCCCTTCCTCTCTCTAAAAAAAAAATTAATAAAAAATATATTAAAAAAAAATAGATGCTCAATAGCATGAGAAAATATATAACTGTGAAAAAATAGTTGGAAATAAAGAATAACACATTGGAAGGAATACACAGCAGATTACAGGAAACTGAGGACCGAATCAATGAATTAGAAGGCAGAGTTAAAAAAAAATACTCAATCAGAGAGCCAAAAAGAAAAAGTAATTAAAAAACAGGAGAGCTTGAGCTGTGGGACAACATGACACGAAACAATATTCAAATAGCAGGTGTGCCAGAAAAGGCAGAGAGAGGGAGAATGTGTTTGAAGACATAACGGCAGAAAACTTTCATAACCTGGTAAAAGGAAAAAGTCACACAAGTACAAAAGACACAGAGAACCCCAAACAAGAAAAACCCAAATAGGCCCCTGCCCAGACACATCATAATGATAATGCCAAAAAGTAAGAAACTGAGATCGAGGCTAGCTGGCTTGTCCACACTGCAAGTCCTGTAAACAGCAAATTTCTATATATTAATTATCTAAAAATCCCCATCAATGGGCTCTCCTTATGTCATGAAACTGGCTGATCTGGAAATGCAAAGCATGCCAAACACAAAATTTTAAGCAAATTTTTAAAAATTTCAACTGAGCCCTACAAGTTTGGCTCAGTGAATAGAGCATTGGCCTGTGGACCGAAGAGTCCTGGGTTTGATTCTTGTCAAGGGCACATGCCCAGGTTGTAGGCTGAATCCCCAGTAGTGGGTGTGCAGGAGGAAGCTGATCAATGATTCTCATCAGTGATGTTTCTCTCTCCCTTCCTTTCTGAAATCAGTAAAAATATATTAAAAAAAAAATTTCAACTGACCATGTACCTTCATTAACCTCAATAAAATTTTTATGACCTAATTACATATTATTATAGTTATAACTTGAGGTTTCTTTCAAGTTGGAGACCCTTGATGAAACCGGTTTGGCTCAGTGGATAGAGTGTTAGCCTGCGGAATGAAGGGTCCCAGGTTCGATTCTGGTGAAGGGCACATACCTTGGTTGTGGGCACATCCCCAGTAAGAGATGTGCAGGAGGCAGCTGATTGAGGTTTCTCTCCCATCGATGTATCTCTCTATTTCTCTCCCTTCATCTCTGTAAAAAAATCAATAAAAAATGTATATATATATTAAAGTTGAAGACCCTTGGAAACAGCATGGAGTAATACCATTCATTTTTATTAGGCACTTGTTTCTCAAGGAATTGTGTTAGTTCCTCTACTTAATTCTCAGTTCAGGGTTGTATTGGAATATTACATTAACTAATGCCCCAGGCATCACTATTGGCCTAACTTCTGCTGACCCCTCCCTGTCATAAAAAAAAAAAATCTCTACATTCTTGCCCTAGCTGGTGTGCCCAGGGCGGTGATTAGTGTCAGGCCCATGCACTGAAGGATTGCAGGTTCAATTCCTGGTCAAGGGCACATACCTGGGTTGCAGGTTTGCTCCCTGCCCCCGGCTGGGGCAAGTGTAGGATGCAACCTGCTGATGTATCTCTCTCATAATGATGTTCCTCCCTTCCTCCCTCTTCCCCCTCCCTCCCTGCTTCCCTCACTGAAAAGCAATGAAAAATATATCTTCAGGCAAGGATTAATAACCAAACATAAATCTCCACCCCTGTCCTGCTAGCAGAACTCTAGTTTCATGCAGTGAAGTAATATACCAAGTTCAGGAAGTGAATCTTGACTGATGTAAGCAAATCATGGCAATCCTGTTTTTCCTTGTTTATTCAAGTTTTCCCAGCTTCCCTTGCAACTAGGACTGGCTTCTGACCAGAAATTTTCCAGTCTGCTATATTTCTTTGCTCTTTCCTCTGAACCTAGTATATTGCTAGTGCCATCTTTTACTTAATGGAAAGAGCTTAAATTTGGGAGTTAGATATGAATCTCAATTTTGTTCCCAAGCTATCCAGGGCAATTTCCTTATTTTTGTGGAACCTCACTTTTGTAAAATAGGCATAAGTATCTATGATAGAACAATGGAATAAGGAATAAACATAAAGGTTTGAAAAGTTTATGGGGCCTAGAGTAGGGCTCAATATATAGAATTCCTTATCTAATTAAATTTAATGAAAACATCCCTGCCACGCCGATCAACACTCACAGTGGTACAAAAACCCTGTGATTCCATGCCCTCCACCAACTCATTCTGATTTAATGCTTAGCAGAAAGAACACATTTGTGAGGGCAAGATTTTTTCTTTTCAGAAGCCTAGTTGTTAGAGATCAAGAACCACATGTTATATATATAGTTGACAAATTTCCTTTACTTGTGTTTATATCCACATGATTGTAAAAAAGCCAACAGTGCGAGTGGCCGCTTTGGTAAAAACACACAGTGTTCAAATCTGGAGAGATTACATTCTCTGGACCGGTTTTATTCCCAGGATATCGAAACCCTTGGCCATGACAGCAGTCACTGCTTCACACAGGAGCATGCGGCCCATGTTCACCTTCAACACTTTTCCTGAGGAGACAGAACAAACACAGTAATTAATTAGTTTTTCTTTCTGAAAACTGTTCTTAAAAGAATATGCTACTTCTGGATTTTACTGAGAAGTGAATAGCCCAACCCATAGATGTTTTTGGGTTTTAACTAGAATCACCTTTCCCTTAAACTACAGAGACAAAGAGATTAAGGTGTTTCTGTTCAAGAAGTCTGTTTTTATTTGATAATAAGACAACAGATACAAGATTGGAAATTATTATTATTTTTAATATATTTTATTGATTTTCTACAGAGAGGAAGGGAGAGGGATAGAGAATTAGAAACATGGATGAGAGAGAGACATCGATCAGCTACCTCCTTCACGCCCCCTACTGGGGATGTGCCCGCAACCAAGGTACATGCCCTTGACCGGAATCAAACCTGGGACCTTTCAGTCTGCAAACCGACGCTCTAACCACTGAGCCAAACCAGTTTCGGCAAGATTGGAAATTACTACAAGTGTAAATTCCATCTTTCCTTTTAAAATTGAGAGTTCTTTCCCAGGCCTCAAGGTCTTAGCCTATCTAATAAAAGAGTAATATGCAAAATTAACCATCACTCTGTGATAAAAATGGCAACACCCATAGCAGACGATGGTGGTGGCATCCCAGCAATTCACAGACATGAACTCAGAAATATTTACTTGCCTTATAACACCTTAGTTCACTCTACTTCACTAACTCTGTAACATGACAGAGCAGAAAGCCTCAGGTAAAAAAAATATATATATATATATAATTCCCCTCCCCATACCTCGCGCCCCCCCCACCCCAAGTGCAGTTCTGCGTTATCAAGAACCCCCAAAGATTTGTCCTGGAACCCTCAGTCACACTGAAATTATCCTATTCCTAGTGAATGGTCTTCTAATTGTTTTCTTTGGAGACTTATGGTTTCATGCCATGTGCCCGGGGATGGGAAAACTGGACTATTTGGAAATAGGAAGAATTCCATTCATGCTTTTATTAGACCTAGTGCACTGTTGGTATATGAAAACCACCTGCACCCACTTCAAATAAATGCCTTTGGGTGTTCCTTCTGCCATGTGCCCAGCGGCCGCAGCACTTACCAGTCTGCCGGTCTTTCTCCACACAATAGCAGCTATCGTAAAACTCAGTGAAGGTGGTGGCCAGCTCATAGATATAATCACAGAGCGTGTGGAGAAACAGGTCATCTAAAATCTTCTGCAGAATCTCCGGGAACCGTAGGATGCAGCGGCCGAGTTTCCACTCCTTCTCGTGGTCCAAGGTGATCACCGTCTCTCGAGCGGCTTTCCGGAGCATCTCTTCATCAACATTGGCCAGACGAGCAATAGACCTGGAAAATCAGGCAACGCCCACCATCACCATTGCTCTGTGAGGCACATGCTCCTTCATGTGAAAACATGGACCAAGAAGTGACTTATATAAAACCGTCATTCTGTTTGAAACAAGACAACGCTCTACCCACAATTACCTGATTCTAGTGAAGGCATACAGCAGGTAAGCAGCTGTGTTTCCTCTGTCATCCAGCATTTTGTCAAAGGAGAAGATGTAGTCATTCAAGCGGTTATGGGAGAGATCGGCATATTTGATACAGCCATAAGCGACAGATGTCTGAGCAGCCTTCAATTCCTCCGAGGTGAGGACCTTTTGGAGAAACAAAAACACACCTCCCAGCTTCCTGCCCACTGCCTTTGTCCTGGTGTCTCATGGGCAGAAAACAGGGACAGGGAGCATCTAATGTAGCGGTTCTCAACCTGTGGGTCACGAACAGCTAGCAGGGTCTCCTAAGACCATCAGAAAACACAGATATTTACATTAAGATTCATAAGAGTAGCTAATTACGGTTATGAAGTAGCGACAAAAATAATTTTATGGTTGGGGATCGCCACAACATAAAGAACTGTGTTAAAGGGCATCAGGAAGGTTGAGAACCACTGATCTAATGGTGCTCCTTTATCATTAAACTGTGGAACAACATGAGCCCAGCCACAAAGAAAATAATGAAAATACAACTCATCAGCTATGCGTAACTAAGAACGTTTCTATGAGAAAATTGAGGAGGTGTCAGTTTGAATATTATTTCCCAATGTATTCAGGAGATAGGAAATTAAAAGCAATTACTAAATTATACCCACTTCATTGCATAAAGAATCTGAGTTAGTGCAGAGTAAACAAGACAGTAAAATAAAAACTAAAAAATGTTGGGTCAAGTAATTAAATGAAATCAAAACAGTGTCAAAAGTAGGAGGAACGGCCCTAACCAGTTTGGCTCAGTGGATAGAGCGTCGGCCTGCAGACTCAAGGGTCTCAGATTTGATTTGGTTAAGGGCATGTACCTTGGTTGCGGGCACATCCGAGTAGGGGGTGTGGAGGGCAGCTGATCAATGTTTCTCTCTCATCGATGTTTCTAACTTTCTCTATCTCCCTTCCTCTATAAAATATCAATAAAATATATTTTTAAAAAAGGTAGGAAGAATTCATGCATTGTTTTGCCAATAGCTATTTTCATTTTTTTTAATTGATTTCAGAGAGGCAGAGAGAAGGTGAGTGAGAATAGAAACATTAATGATGAGAGAGAATCATTGATTGGCTGCCTCCTGTATGGCCCTAAAACTGGGGATTGAGTCCACAACCCCAGTATGCCCTGACTGGGAATAAAAATGTGACCTCCTGCCCCAGCTGCTTTGGCTCAGTGGATAGAGCGTCGATCTATAGACTGAAGGGTCTCAAGTTCTATTCCAGTCAAGGGCATATGCCAGGGGTTTTGAGCTCAAACCCCAGTAGGAGGCATGCAGGAGGCAGCCGATCAATGATTCTCTGTCATCATTAATGTTTCTCTCTCTCCCTTCCCTTTTCCCTCCTCTTCCTCTCCCTCTCTCTTCCTCTCTGGAATCACTAAGAAATAAATAAAAACTGGATACATTAACTCGGAAGCTAGAAGACAATGGAACACATGTTTAACATGCTGAAAGAGCCCTGGCTGGTGGGCCCAGTGGTTGAGTGTCGTCCCATGCACCAAGAGATCATCGGTTGATTCCCAGTTGGGGCACATGGCTTGATTCCTAGTAGGTGGTATGTAGTAGGTAGGCCTATTGGTGTTTCTCTCTCTCCCTTCCTCTCTCGCTAAAAAAACATAAAAATAAAAGAGAAATGCTGAAAGAACAGCTTACAAACTGGAATCCTATACCCAATAAAAACATCAAAACTGAAGGCAATATAAAAATTTGTCAACAGCAGACTTGTACCACACACACACACACAAAATACTAAAAGATCTTCTGAAGGAAATAATCCTAGGTGGAAGTAAAACAACTGTAGGAAGGAATAAAGTACACAGGAAAGCTAAATGTGTGGATAAATATTAATACACATTTCCGGTTTAAAACAAACACCGAGCAAAAGACTGAACCAACACTTCACGGAAGAAGATATTAAATGGCTAATAAGCATATAAAAGGTAGTCAACATCACTGCTCACCAGGGAAATGTGAATTTTAACCAGAGTGAGATGCCACTACACACAAAAGAAAGGAAGGCTAAAGACAGATGCACAAATAACGCGTTGGCGAGGATGAGGCAACTGGAACCATCATATATTACGGGTGGGAGCTCCTTGGGAGTTTTTAATGAAGTTAAGCATAAGCCTCCCTGTTGTGCTGCCTATTCTGATGGCTCATCAGTGGCCTTGGGTGGCAGTCTGCTGTGACTCTTCCACCAGTGCTCCCAGAGAAAGGAGCTCAGCAGATGTAGATTGGAGACTCAAACTGTTTGTCTGAAATACTTTTCCGTGACTGGTTCAAAGCAATGACAGGGAAACTACCAATGAGAAGCAGAGATACTATGCCACATTAACAAAGAAAAGCCATGCTTTGTAAAGGCCCAAACTGTATTTTCAAAATAAATGTTCAGCAACTCATGAGACAAACTCACTGTGCAATAAAATCTGAGTAATAAAAGCCTGTTATAAATGGACTGATTCCTTCCCAGTTCTATCAATAAAACAAACAAAAATCACAACACAATGCATAGGACACGAAATGCACATAAGACCTTGAATTACCTTGTCTCTTTCTTTTTCCTTCAGTTTGTCCATGGATCGTTTTAGTCCTTCTTCCAAAAGGTCCATGAGGCGCACTGTTTCACCTGAACGTGTTTTAAACTTCTTCCTAAAAAAGTTTATGGAAATTTCTAACTATATAGAGTTTGAAACGGACAGGACTTAGAAATCTTTGAAAATGAAGGTTTCACACTGTCCTATTCCAGCTGGTAATCAGGGACGATGCCAAAAGAAAGATACTTTCAAGTGTCCTTTCTCTGTAGCCCTCAGTTTAAAGCATTCTATGCTTTAGGCTCCTAATAGCAATCTTTATATATTCATCATTAATACATCCCCTAAAATGGAAAACAATATTTCTTATTTTGTCCATTTTCCTGAACACTAAATTTGGCTTAACCATTTTTTTCCTTAGGAAAATTATTATTTATTTTTATTTAAATCTATTTTACAGATAGGAAGGGAAAGGGATGAGAGAGAAACATCAATCATCTGCCTCCTGCTCACTCCCTACTAGATATGTGCCTCAACCGAGGTATAGGCCCTTGACTGGAATCGAACTTGGGACCCTTGAGTCCACAGGTCAACGCTCTATCCACTGAGTCATACATATATGGTAAGTAGGCAAATTATTAATTGGAATCTCATTTGCACTTATTTATTTAGTAACTAACCCTGAATGGTTATTATAATCACCTGGAGCTTAAAAACCCTTAAAACACAATGCTATAAATGAAGCATGTTTTTCTCTCTCTCAAAAAGTTTACCAAAATCATTGTGATACTTCCCATTAAAGTTTTATTTTCAGAGTTGCTTTAGAAAAGATCTTGCCCTAGCTGGTCTAGCTCAGTGGACAGAACATCAGCCTGTGGACTGAAGGGTCCCAGGTTTGATTCAAGGGCATATGCCTAGGCTGAGGGCTCAATCCCCAGTAGGGGGAGGGGAGTCAGCCAATCAATGGTTCTCTCTCATCATTGATGTTTTTATTACTCCTCCCTTTCCCTTCCTCCAAGAAATTAAAATAATAAAAAATAAAAGGATCTTCTTGCCCTTTATCACAGAATTGGAACACCTTTATTATCCCAGAAATACATGAAGTACTGCATGGCTCTCCTTATGCCATCGCCTCCTTGAGTATCCAACACTTGCAAATCCTGTCTGATGAAATGATATCCATTATAAAGCCTCGTCAAAGGGCTAAGTGAAGTCTTCCTTAGCATCACCACTTTGCAAGAATTGGTCTTTTTTGTTGTTCCCCATGTAGGTAAATATGGCAGCCTCCCATATTTAAATATTTATACTAAAATGCTCAGAGATTCTGCCACCTAATTTTTGGTGAGATTTTTCATCTTTAAGTCATTTTACAGTAAGTGGTTTATTCTTTTATTTATCATCCCTCTGTTATTCCTTGGATCCTGTTTCTTGAGCGCCAGATGCACACCGCATCAGTGGAAGCTTCAAGGTGCGTACGTGAAGGTACCTAGAATGTGGCTTTTCCCTGAAGGAGCCTTCATCTGAAGCAGAGCGATTCTCTGTGGAGCCAGGGAAAATGGTTAACTATCACTGAAATTCGTCTTCATTTCTAATGGTCTTAGGTGCCATAATTACATAATGCTGAGGACGCAGAAAAATAAAACCACCACCACAAAAACCCCTTAGCCATTACATAAGGAAGTTAACTGTCAAGATATATTTTGGTGATAAACATAAAAAATAAAAGCAAAAATTTAATGTCACATACCCTGTTTTCCCGAAAGTAAGACATTCCCCGAAAATAAGACCTCCCCCAAACATAAGGCCTCCCCAGAATATAAGGCCCCCGAAGCTACCGTAAGGCATTTGATTCCCGACTTAAAGAGACCTCGCACTGCCTGAACAGCTCCAGCTGTGCTGCAGCCAATCAGTGAGCTGGTTTCTCAGGTAATAAATTTCTCTTTTTTAAAAAATAAAATAAAAATATTTTATTGATTTTTTTTACAGAGAGGAAGGGAGAGGAAGAGAGAGTTAGAAACATCTATGAGAGAGAAACATTGATCAGCTACCTCCTGTACGCCCCCTACTGGGGATGTGCCCCTAACCAAGGTACATGCCCTTGATTGGAATCGAACCTGGGACCTTTCAGTCCATAGGCTGACACTTTATCCACTGAACCAAACCGGCTTTAACAATTTCCTTTTTTTTGTTCAACAATAAATGTGTACCGTATTCTTCTTCATGGAAAAATAAGACATCCCCTGAAAATAAGACCTAGTGCATCTTTAGGAGCAAAAATTAAAAAAAGATACTATCTTATTTTCGGGGAAACAGGGTAACTATAGGAATCATCATCTAAATGTTCATCTAAAAATTCAACAGTTGAGAAACTAAAATGCTATAAGCAATACTCAACTCACTGGTTAGTCTCTCAGCACTTTCTTAGGGACCCCGAGCATCATGAGGACCCAGTGTTTTCTGACTCCAGAAATGTGCAGCAGGTTCATCCACATAATTGAAACATGCTTGCTGGGGATGCCTACAAGGCCTTTGATCTCCAGATAATCTGCATCTGAAATAATACTTTGACACGCCTACCTGCCTTTGATGTTAATTTGGGCTTCTGCACACTGGCTAGTCAAGCATCTTGAGCAAAGCTACTTCATGTGGTTATTGTAAGCATTACTGTCTTTGTTTAATGCGAGTATTTGGCCTGTGTCACCAAATCTAAAATGCCATAGATTTTAAAGACATAATAATTAAATAGCTAATGAATCTCCATCGAATGTAAAATATTAAAAAATTTTGTGCCTTGGAATTGATGAACACTGTGTATAAATATCTGCTTGTATTTACCTTTTTATTTCATAAAAGGTAAGCAGAATGAGGGGAAAGATCTGGATTATAGAAAAACTGAAAATATGGATACTTAACATGTATGTCTCAAAAATATTTTTGAGATAAGCATAAAAATGGAAGCTGTGAACCTTAAAACTCAGCCATTTACAAAATGCTTGAAATATACTGTTGAATATTTTGTTGAAAATCTAAGGGGGTACCGTGATAGAATTCACAAGTTAGATCTGTGGGAATGAAAACTATTAATTCTATAGTTTGGTTTTCATTCAACTTTGTATAACACCCCCTAAAAGGTTACATTCTCTGGCAGTGATAAGACATACATACAAAATGGCTCAGCTGGGCTCACCATTAGTACATATGTGTCGACTTTTTTTTTTTTAATATATATTTTGATTTTTTACAGAGAGGAAGGGAAAGGGGTAGAAAGTTAGAAACATCGATGAGAGACATCGATCAGCCGCCTCCTTCACGCCCCCTACTGGAGATGTGCCTGCAACCAAGGTACACCAGAATCTAACCTGGGACCTTTCAGTCCGCAGACCGACGCTCTATCTACTGAGCCAAACCGGTCTCGGCTGTGTCGACTTTTAAAATTCCCACATGGTATCAAATGAAATACAGCCTCTTCCAAAGAAATCGGGGCGGCCAGGTCTATACCACCCCCTTAGGTTTTCCCGACTTACTTGTCTTCCCCCAGCACCACACCAAATCCAGCATGATACACCCGGGTCACAGTAGGGTCATACCACCCGATCATCTGGCCAGCAGCAAATACTGTCTGGAAGTGTACAGCCTACACAGGAACAGAAATAAAGATTACTTGGTAAACTTTCTAATAATAAAAAGATTTACAGCTCTTACGCTTAAGGATAAAGGTTTATAAAATTCACATCACTCACAAATCTTGGAGGGCAAATGTGATATACTAGAAAAAGCTATTTTTTATTACCTCCATATGAGAAACGGTAAGTGCAGGACGGCTATACTTTCTATGTCCAAAGGTGTTTTTGTTTTCTTTTTAATATATTTTGTTGATTTTTTACAGAGAGGAAGGGAGAGAGATAGAAAGTCAGAAACATCGATGAGAGACATCGATCAGCCGCCTCCTGCACGCCCCACAGTGGAGATGTGCCCGCAAGCAAGGTACATGCCCCCAACCGGAATCAAACCTGGGACCTTTCAGTCCACAAGCCGACACTCTATCCACTGAGCCAAACCGGCCTCGGCTGTCCAAAGGTTTTTAAAACAACTGGATTTAGGACAGGTTCACGTACACTAATTGCAATTTTCTGCCACACACCACCATTTCAGGTGGGCATGGTCTCTGAGGTTCAGATAAGTAACAGCTCCTGTTTATGGAGACAAGCTGAAAAGCAGGACAGTGTCCGAATATGGCCAAACCCACACCCCGTTTTTTCTCCTCTGTGCCAAATGATGTTCTGAATGTCACTCTTCGGGGAAAATTTAGTCTTCAAGTGCCAAATGCCACAAACTTCACCGGACCGTCTCATCTCTAATCAATATAAGAACCCATATGAATCTACAAACTCACTTGTCCACTGTCCACCACGTAGATAATCATATTTGCCTTTTCCTCCATTATTCTTTGTTTAAGAGCAGCCAGGTCAGATGTATCATAGGTATAACCTCCATCTGATTTCACTATGGTTAAAGGTATGGAACATCCCGGGACAAAGACAACCTTCCTCCCATCATCCACTTGCACAAATCCTAGAAGAAGAATCTTTATTAATAATGTTAAAAGAACCCAGAAAGAATATAAATGCTTACCGTTACAAGATATTTAAGAGAGAGCTAGAACATTACATGATTTTTTTCCTCTCCGGGACCTATGCATCTTGCTACTGTCAAGGTGGTCTGCCAACCAGGGTACTTTCGGGGCACAGGTGAGAGATCCTGACAATTTTGTGGACTTACACTACACTTGGCTCCTAAACTCTTTGTAGAACACCTCACGGGAGCCACATGGAGATACAGCACATGTAAATCCATGACTTCTTTCAAGCTGGAGCTACGGCCTATTCTAGGAGAGAGATGCAATTTCTATCATTGCCTCTTAAAGTGTTGAAAGAACAGGATGACAATACTAACAGCTATATTTGAGTGCTACCGTGTGCCATATACTATGCTAAGTCTTATGTGCAATAAAGACTGTAATTTTTGCTTTTTTAAAGTTTAAGAAACTGATGCTTGGTAAAATAAAGACAATATAAAATGTTGGCCAAAAACTGCCTCAGTGTGAATCTCAGACTTATCACTTACTAGAGGCCTGGTGCACAAATTCATACACGGGGTTGGTCCCTCACCCCAGCCTGCAGCACCCTCTCCAATCCATAACTGCTGGCTCCCAACTTCTCGCCTGCCTGCCAGCCTGATAGATGCCTAACTGCTCCCCTGCCAGCCCCCAACTGCCCTCCCCTGCCGGCCCATTGACTCCCCAACTGATCTCCCCTGCTGGCCTGGTTGCCCCTAACTGCCCTCCCCTGCTGGCCTGGTACCCCACAACTACCCTCCCCTGCCGGCCATCTATGAGCACATGGGGGAGTGGCCATCTTGTGTGAAGGTCAATTTGTGTATTATCCCTTTATTATATAGGATTAGTCATGTGACCTAAGGAAGTTACTACCTTCTCTGTGCCTCTTTTCTCTTCATTAAAGAGTCTTTAAATTTTTATATCATTTTTCCTTTTTTTGAGAGAGAAACATCAGTTTGATGTTCTGTCGGAAACCAAATATTGTTCTCACTAAATGGATGTAAACGGGAAGCCAGAAGGCTGGCCAACCTTAACTGCTCTGAAAGGTCAGAGCTGATTACTCATTGTTTAGTTGAAACTGTTTGTTTGTATCATGTTAATTTCTGTTATTTCCTGCCTAAAGGCTAGGAGTGTATCCCAAAGCCTTAATAAAAGGGAGAAAAATGCTAGAGCAAATGGCAGTCCTTTCCACTAGAGGAAGACTCCCGCCTGGCCCCCCAATATCGCCAAATTAATGTTTTCTAGTCTCTCATTTCGTTTGCGTGCGGCCTCCTTCAGAACCCGAACCCTGACTCGGGAACCCTGAACCACGTGGGACGTGGAAAGAGGTTCTCACAATGTTCCACTTATTTAAACACTCATTGGTTGATTTTTGTTTTTGCTCTCACAGGGAATCGAACCAGCAACCTTGGTATATCACTGTCTAACCAAAGGAGTTAAAATTTTATGTTAAAAAAGTATGATTCCAGCCCTGACTGCTTAGCTCCATTGGTTAGAGCATTGTCTTGATATGCCAAAGTTATAGGTTCTATCCCTGATCAGGGTGCATATACGAGGCAACCAATGAACACATAAATAAGTGAAACAAGAAATCAATTTCCTCTTTCTCTCTAAAATCAATCAGTAAATAAATAAAAATTAAAAATAAAAGTATGATCCCGCCCTGGGCGGTGTGGTTCAATTGGTTGAGCATTGTCACATGCACTGAAAGGTTGTCAGTTTAATTTCTGGTCAGGTACATACCCAGATTGTGGGTTCGATCCCCAGTTGGGGTGTGTAGAAGAGACAACCGATGTTTCTCTCTCTTTAAAATCTATTAGCCAAAAATGGAATGATTTGAGCATTATGAAAAATAAAGCAAGTGATTGAAAACTATAAAATATACTAAACTTCATTTATAATTATGCTAGGAACAACCCAGTTGTCATATCTGGAAGAGGCTAAAAAACAAATTTATTATTATTCTGAAAGTTAATAAAATTAAAATCAAGCATTTTACTGTCTTATATAAACTGTACATCAGAGTACCCAAAATTATGACAAAGTTCTGCACACGAGAAATTGTAGGTAACAAAGGAATGACAGAACGCCCCCGTTTTCCAACCTCTAACGAAGTAATGGATCAAAGCCATTGTCATCAATAGCTCCCCAAACCACTGGGGAAAGTCCAGTGGGGAAATTAAAGATAGATCAGGTGATAGCACCTGAACCCCTGAATCCATCTTAGTATCACAGAAAGAGCCAACCAGACTTTGTTTATGTTCTTACAAATAAGACAAATAAGGAAGGAAAACAGAAAGCAGAATTTAATCAAGCCTTTTTTTAAAATAGAGGGGAATTATGTTAAATAGCACCATATGGGAAATTCTGTAAAACAAATGGCTCAGTTTCTTCAAACAGCAAAAGGAAAAAAAAAAGGAGGAAGAGAAGAGATACCCATGAATTTACAGAACTTAACATATATTTTAAACAAATGTAATGTTCAGACTCTGGAAAAAAACAAAAAAACTCATAATACTTCATGACTTAAACAGATTATGAATCAATGTGGGATATTTAAACTCTGATAAACCACTTAATAATATACGAAATTATCATTAATTTTCATAGAGTGATAATGGTACTGTCATTTTGGAGTGAAGAGCCTGTTCATTTACTACCAGACACATACCAAATTAGTTATGGGTGCAATTATATGATGTAAGCAGTGAACAGACATAATAAGGTTGTCCTGTATTCATAATTGTTGAGGTTGGGTAACAAGTACATGGAATGTGGGAGGGAGGAAACACTGTAACAGTCTCTCTACCTGAGCCTTTGTCTGAAAATTTCCATGATGAGTTAAAATAAAAAAGGAGCACCTACCTTTACCTTCAAATTCCTTCACAATATCATTCATCCTATCTTGATAGAAGGACTCCCCCCTCTCTATTAAAGAGATGTCCAATGCTTCGTAGATTTTATTAAACTCTAGGGAAAAAAGTCACCAAATCAAGAAAATGGTTAAGAATTTAAACAAAGAGGAAACATGCATCTTACCATAAAATAACTTTATTGATTCATTAAACCATTTGGAAGGGAGAAAATTATATTTAAAATGTATGACACAGAATATTATATATATACAGCCATTTTGAAAACGTGGCAAGAATATGGTAGACACACATCAAAATATTAACAGTGGGTGGGACAGGTAATTTTTTCTTTTTCCTGTCCATATTTACATTTTTTCTACAAAGAATATGTACTTCTTGTGTAATTTAAATTTTTTTTATTTTAAAAAAAGTTAAATAAAAACAGTAACAACAAAAAAGGCCTTTCCTACTTGAAGATCAAATGTTTACTCAATTTCCTTTTAGCTCTTCCTAATTTGTACCATTTAACTGTCCGTCTAGCCAGGCATCAGTGACACAGTATTACTGACAGCAGCATTATAAAACATTTTACTACCTAGTGCGTCAAAACAGCCATCATTAGTCCTCCTTTTTAAAGGCTTACTGGCTATTGTTATTTATTCTTCAGAGTGACCTTTACAATTACTTTGTCAAGTTTGAAAACTTGAAATTGTCTTAAAATGACAGAATTTCAGTAAGTAGGGACTTTGCATGATACTCTATTCAAATATTCTATTACATCTGCTGTGTATTTCTCTTCATTTCAGTCCTACACATCTCTGGGTAAATTTATTCCCAGGACCCAGACTCATATAGCTTTGGTTGCTACACGAATAGGGATCTTTCTCTTTTCCACTTTCTTTCCTAATCATTTTTTTCTGATTTCTGAGAAAGTTAAATTTTCTACCTGTTTATCTTAATAAACTTGCTTTAAAAGTCTATTTGCCAGTCACTGAAAGCTTACCATGTCATTTAAGATCAAATCTGCATAAAGACTCTAGGAAACACATGCAGCAGTCCTTGCTGAGTGAATGAACAAAGCCCAGAAACGCACCTTGGCGGGAGACATCGCAGATAAGCTTCCAACCTTTTATGATATCTGGATCTTTACTCTGGAGCAGAACTACACACTGGTACGCTCGCTTCTTAAATTCCTCCTCAGTATCAAATCTCTTTTTGGATTCCTGTATTTAAGTAAAGAAAAGTAAGGTTTATAAGAAGAGCCAACCCTGTATTCTAGATTAAGCATTTGTTCATTTCTTAAAAAAAAAAAAAAAAAAAAAACCTCACCAAAAAGCCAGAGAGGGAGGAAGTGGAAGTTAGGACACCAGAACAAGTGGTCTATCTCAATAGTCAAGAATATTGTTACAATATGTCAAAGACTGCTATTATTTCTTTTTAAATCCTTTTATTTGAAAATACAAAATTCTCATCAGGTACTACTACCTCTAACTTTTCTAATTCACAAAAGCCTACTTACACCAATGCTTTTGTGTTCCAGTGGAATAATAAAGAATAGTTAGCAGGTAGATCTGGTTTTACTCGACTGTATTTTCCATTTAGATGCGGTTCTGAACATATATATTTTTAAATTGATTTTAGAGAGGAAGGGAGAGGGAGAGAGAGAGAGAGAAAGAGAAACATCGGTGAAGATAAAGAATCATTGATTGGCTGCCTCCTGCATGTCCCCTTTTGGGGATTGAGCCAACAACCTGAGCATGTGCCCTGACCGAAATGGAACCCAGATCCCTTCAGTCCATAGGCCAACACTCTATCCACCGAGCAAAACCAATTAAGGTCTGCATTTTTTTAAAAAAAATATTTTATTGACTTTTTACAGAGAGTAAGGGAGAGGTCTACTGAGAGTTAGAAACATTGATGAGAGACAACGATCAGCCGCCTATAAGCACGACCCCACTGGGGATCTTCCCTTGACTGGAATCGAACTCGGGACTTTTCAGTCCCCAGGCTAACCACTCTATCCACTGAGCCAAACCGGTTTTGGTGGCCTGCATATTTTTTAAAATAGAAAATAAAATTATTTTCACTTTTACTTTAATTTTAAAAGCAATATATGGGGTGGGAGGTAGAGAATCAGGTGGAGGAGAGGTATGGGGGAAAAAAGAGGAACATCTGTAATATACTGAACAATAAAGATTTATTTTTAAAAATTTGCAAGAAAAAGACAGCATGAAACACTCGAAAAATAAAATAAAAAAAGCAACACATGCTTACTGTGAATAAAAAATATATAGTTAGTTAATCTCACCCCAAACTAACTAGTGATAAAAAAAACACTTTAGTATATAATTCTAGATATTTCTTTGCAAATATACACCTATGTTTTAACAAAAACGGGAAATACAGGACTTTCTTTTACTGTAGTTTTGAAATTTTAGCAATGTAGTATGAACATCTTCTTGCATTAATAGATCTGCCTCATTATTCAGAGAACAGAATTCTAACAGGTAATTAAAACATTAGCTATTTTACCTGTATCGGATTAGTAAACGTTTTTTGGTTGTTTTAAATTAGAAAATATTCACTAAAAGACAAAACAAAACGAACACAACAAAAAGCTCCACAAATGTTTACTTTTTAATGTAATAATCCTATTCTTGGAAAGATAAGGAAATAATTTTAAAAAGGATAAAACCCACATGTACGAAGTTGTTCACTGAATAGATAAGAGCCCTCCCAAATGGAGGGGAAAATCAACAACAGATTAACACAAACTCTGTTACCCAAATCCAATCAAATAACATGCAGTAATATCATAAAGCAACATGAAAGAGTTTATAATAAAATGTTAAGTATAATACAAAATTATACTATTAATTAGAAGCCCAGTGCACAAATCTGTCCACAAGTGGGGTCTCTTGGCTGGCGGGGAGGGTGGTGTGGGGGGCTGGAAGGTTGGCTGTGGGAGCACACTGACCACCAGGGAACAGCTCCTGTGTTGAGTGTCTGCCCCCTGGTGGTCAGTGTGCATCATAGCTACCAGCCTGTTGTCTGGTCTCTTAGGCTTTTAGATATAAGATTACAAATAATGAAATAAATTTATGGATAAGTCAAAATATCAAAGAAGGTTGACCACAGTGATTAACTTAAAGGTAGGACTTATAGTAAATTTTAGAAAAAAAAGTTTTAGTGTTTTTTAAAAGTTGATTTTAGAGATAGAAACATAAGTTGGCTGCCTCCTGCATGCGCCCTACTGGGGATGCAGCCCACAACCTAGGCATGGGCCCTAATGGGGAATCAAAACAGCAAGTTCTTGGTACATGGAATGGTGCCCAACCAAGCCACACGGACCAGGGCAGTAAACTTGGCTTTTAAAGACTGTTCTTCCAGAAGAGAAACCGAGATGGTGGCATAGGTAAACACCTAAACTGCTGCCTTGCACAACAATTTCAAAACTACAACTAAAAGACAAAACGGACATCATCCAGAACCACAGGAAGACTGGCTGAGTGAAAATTCTACAACTAGAAGGAAAGAGAAAAGCACACTGAGACTCAGGGGAGCTGCAGGAGGCAGAGGTACTGAGACATGCACGCGTGGAGAGGACTGGCAACCGAGTGCGAGGCTGGCTCTCTCAAGCGGGAGGGAGACAAAAACTCCCAACTGCACTGAACTCCAGTTCCAGGCAAGACTCTGGGGACCCAGACTCATAGAGTGTGAAACTGGACTGTAAAGAATGAGAAAAGAACACTAAGATTCAGAGGAGCTGTGGAAGGCAGAGGTATTGAGCCGTGCATGCCGGCAACTGAATATGTGGCTGGCTTTCTCAAGCAGGAGGGAAACTAAAGCTCCTGATTGCACTGAACTTTAGTTCCAGGCGAGACTCTGAGGATCCAGACTAATTCTGGGAGAAACTGCTCTGTCTGGCAGCGGGCTGAACTTGAGAGGGGCTTTCTCTCAGAGGTGCTTACAGCGATTACCACGGGACACTGAGAACCAGGAGCTTCCTAGGGCAGGGCTGAAAGGAAAGCAATGCTGTCTGCTCCACCCTTAGACTCCGCCCCATCCAAGCTGAGCACAGTCTTTTGAAAGTCTTTTCTCACAAGGGTGTCTCCAGCACAGAAGTTCTCCCAGCATAGACACAGCTGATCCTTACAGCCAATTGGCCTAGAGGTCAATTCCTCCCAGTGATACCAACAACAATCAAGCTTAACTACAACAAGACTGTGCACACAGCCCACAAAGGGGTGCACCAAGAGTGTCCACCTCAGGTAACTGGGGAGGCTGAGCCACTGGGCCCTGTAAGACACCTACCACACAAAGCCACTCTATTAACTGAGGGAAGCAGCCAAAATGCAGACAAAGAAACATATCACAAATGAAAGAAATGAAGGAAAGCAAATGACTGGATATAGATGTCGGAAACCAAACATTGTTCTCACTAAATGGATGTAAACAGGAGGCCAAAAGGCTGGTCAACCTTAACTGCTCTGAAAGGTCAGAGCTAATTACTCACTGTTTAGTTGAAAACATTGTTAGCCAAAGCATCCTCTACCCGTTTGTTTCATGTTAATTTCTGTTTTTGTTATTTCCTGCCTAAAGACTAGGGGGGTGTCTAAAACACTTAATAAAAGGGAGAAAAAGGCCAGAGCAAGTGGTAGTCCTTTCTACTAGAGGAAGGCTCCCACCTGGCCCCCCCAATATCGCCAAATTAATGTTTTCTAGTCTCTCATTTCGTTTGCGTGCGGTCTCCTTCAGAACCTGAACCCTGAACCGGGAACCCTGAACCACGCGGGACGTAGAAAGGGGCTCCCACATATAGAGTTCAAAACCACAGTTATAAAGTTTTTCAAGAATTTTATAGAAAAGATCCTCGAGGATATGAAAAAGGACCAACAAGAAATTAAGCATACACAGAAATAAAAAAATATTATACAGAGATCTAACAGCAGATTAGAGGATGCCAAGAATCAAGTAAAAGATTTGAAATACAAAGAAGCAAAAAAACACCCAACCATAAAAGCAAAAAAGAAAAAAGAATCCCAAAATTGGAAGATAGTGTAAGGAGCCTCTGGGACAACTTCAAGCATACCAAGTTCCGAATTATGGGAGTCCCAGAAGAAGACAGAGAGCAGATACTGAAAACCTATTTGAAGAAATAGTGACCAAAAACTTCCCCACTTGGTGAAAGAAATAGACTTACAAGTCCAGGAAGCACACAGGACCCCAAACAAAGGGAATCCAAAGAGGACCACACCAAGACACATCATAATTAAAATGCCAAGAGCAAAAGACAAAGAGAGACTATTAAAAGCAGCAAGAGAAAAACAGTTAATTACCTACAAGGGAGCACCCATATGATTGTCAGCTGATTTCTCCACAGAAACTATGTAGGCCAGATGGGAGTGGCAAGAAATATTCAAAGTGATGAATAACAAGAACCTATAACCAGGATTACTCTACCCAGCAAAGCTATCATTCAGAATTGAAGGTCAGATAAAGAGCTTCACAGAAAAGAAAAAGCTAAAGGAGTTCATCAACATATAACCAGTATTATATGAAGTGTTGACAGGTACTCTTTTAAGAAGAGGAAGAAGAAAAAGGTAAAGATAAAAATTATGAACACATACCTATCTATCAACAAGTGAATAAAAAAAAAATCTGACAAACAGAATAAACTGGTGAATATAATTGAATCAGGGGCATAGAAAAGGGGTGGACTGACAATTCTCGGAGTGGGGGAGTGTATGGAGGGTGCAGGAAGAGATTGGACAAAAATTGTATACCTCTGGATGAGGACATTGGGGGGCGGTATGGGCAGAGGGTGGGGTGGGAACTGGGTGAGGTGAGCTATGAGGGAAAAAGAGAAGCAACTAATAATTTGAATAATAAAGATTTATTAAATTAAAAAACAAAACACCTGTTCTTCCACCCTTAGCTTATTTGGCTCAGTGGACAGAGCATCCCAGGTTCAATTCCAGTCAAGGACACATGCCTGGGTTGCAGGCTTGATCTCCAGTAGGGGATATACAGGAGGCAATGATTCTCTCTCATCACTGATGTTTTTATCTTTCTCTCTCCCTTCCTTTCTAAAATCAATAAAGATATATTTAAAGAAGAAATAAAAAAACTAAAAAACTAAAAACTGTTCTTCCATATACTTAATAAAATTTTCAAAATACATAAAATTGAGAAAATAACAGCATCAAAAACATTTTAAATACTGGAAGAGGGTAGAAAAACATTTTAAATACTAAAATGTATTTTGGTTAACAAACTGCTAAATTCACCTAGGTAAAGTGGGAAATTTTAATTTTTAGCATATACCAACCAATACAATAGCAAAGAATGTGTTAAGGGGCAGGAGTTTAGCAACTTTTATTTAGATCCACAGCGGCTTCAAATACCATCCTAAACTCCCTAAGGAAAATGAATAATTATGAGGAATGGCAAGCACACAACTAGAACAATAAATGATATCAAACCTTATAAAAGGCCTGCAGGTCCCCAATAGGAGGTGAAACTGTTAGGTAATCTGGAAATTTATCTTGCAGATGAGCGATGAGCATGCCAAACTGGGTCCCCCAATCTCCTATATGGTTTATTCTGATACCAAAGAACATAAAATAATTTTGAAATGAGAAACATTAATATTTAGGTAGCTATATATCCAGTAACAGTGACTGCATAAAACAGGTCTCCAGCATTTGCTGAATGAATGAAGTCTCTACAAACGGACTATGATCTGCTTATTGTGGTAGTTAACTAGAACAATGATCATTGAGCCAATGTTGGTCATTACAATTTTATGAAAATTTACCTTTTCAACCAATTATCTCAGTGTAATTTGTATCGATGATTTTCAAAGGTCAATGAACAAAATTCTTCAAAATATATGCAAATCCAACCACTTTTTCATCTCTCACTGCTTTACCTAGTTCCAAACCACTACATTACGTCTTAACTGGATTATTACAATAGCCTTCTTATCACTATAGAAATCCCTTCTTTGCCTGGCGTCTTAGTGGAAGCCAGAATAATATTTAAGTAGATTAGAGACACACCTCGTTTTATTATGTCATGCTTTATTGCATGCCACTGAAGTAGCATTTTTAATTTATTTACCAGAGGCCCAGTGCACAAAATTCATGCATGGGGTGGGGGTGCTGTAGGTCCCTTAGCTCGGCCTATACCCTCATGAAATCCAGGACCCCTTGGGGGATGCCCAACTGCCAGCTTTTGTTTGATCCCTGTAATAGGACAGCTGGCAGCTGGATATGCCTCTCACAATCCGGGACCCTCACTCCTTGCCACTGCGCTCGCTCTTTACTGCCAATGCTCCTCAGCACTGCCCCAGAGGCGGGAGAGGCTCCCACCAGCCACCGTTCTGTGCTTGCCAGCCATGAGCCTCGCTTCTGGCTGAGTGGCGCTCCGGCTGTGAGAATGCACATCAGAGCGACCAGTTGTTAAGCATCATGATCGCTTAGGCTTTTATAAACACAGATTTTTTTTTTAAGAGAGTGAAAGGGAGGGGAGAGGCACAGATAGAAACATCAATATTAGATAAACAGATTGGTTGCTGGGGATTGGGCCTGAAACCAATGTATATGCCTTTGACCAGAATCGAACCCGTGACCCTTCAGTCTGTGGGCTGATGCTCCCTCCACTGAGTCAAACTGGCTAGGGCGAAGTTGCATTTTTTAAAAATCAAAGGCAAGACCCTCCATCAGCAAAAAGATTATGAATAGCTTCACTGTGGTACTTGCTCTATTGTGATGGTCTGGAACTGAACCTGCAGTATCTCCAAGGTATGTCTATCCTTGGTTCTACTGATTAAGACTCTCCAGTCGCTTCCTATTACACGGAGGAATAAAATCCCAATTTCCTGCCATAGCCTGCAAGTTCCTTTCCTACCTACCCCGTATTAGACTATAAACCCTACTATATGGCACTCAAGAAATACTTGTGGAATGAATGGGGCTGGGGTATCTTTTCCTTGGTTCCACCCACAATTATTAGTTCCGAGGAGAGGCCTAGGACATAATTTTTTAAAATGCCTACTGATGCTTAAGAGCAGAACCACACTCATGAAACACTGATAGAGTGAAAGATTCTTTCTCAAATGACATTGTCATTTTCCATAGAACACTCCAAAGACAAGAGTACACATACCTTAGCACATCATATCCTACAAATTCAAAGAGGCGGGACATGCTCTCTCCTATGATAGTTGACCTGAGGTGGCCTACGTGCATCTCTTTGGCTATGTTGGGAGAAGAAAAGTCAACTACAACCTGGAATAGAAAGTGAAGAGAGAAATTTTTATAGATAACAATGTTGTACTACAATTACATAATGTGATAAATACAGGTACAGAGGCAATCATATCACAACATATAAATAAATCAAAGTAACATATACAATGTTATATATCAAATACATTCAATAAATACATTTTTAAACGGGGCAGAAATATTTTATCCTGCTAACACATTCATTAGTAATATGTAATAACAAACTCAGACTTAAAGAATAGCTTGGCTTGTACTTCAACTGCGTTAAGTCTTTCTGATGCGTTTACCTATCCATAATTAACTGAAAAAGAATCAAATTCGATTCTACAAATTGTCTATGTTTTGTTTCAGCAACACCTCAAAAAAAACATCAGCTGGCCACTTCAAATGCCTCATGAAATAAAGTGAAAACAAAAATCATGTCACAAGCAAGATCCAGGAAAAAGGCTACGCTGTAATTATCAATCTCAACATGAGAAAAGCCATTCCCAGTTACAGCACATTTCATACAGTCTTAAGTATGACATTAGCGTATCAACTAAAACTTGTCCTATACCTTTTTGTTCTCTCCAAGGGCAGGCAGTTGGACACCATTCACCAGGAGGCTGGTCAGCTGTTTTGATACAAAGTTCTTTCTTAAGTGGACGTTAATAAAACCTAATGAACAGCAGAGAAGAGAAAAAAAAATCAGCCTCCGATTCTAAGAACTGCTTTCTCCCAAAGACTTTCTTGATTTCACTTATGCTGGCTCCACAGAGCTAACCTGGCTTTGGCAAAACTCCTCAGGATCCCAGTACCACTTGGGGCCTTGATTTTTGAGGCCCCTTGTCAGCTCCCCGTTTCAGCACTTATTCCAGAACTTACACTGTCCTGACAGCTGACTTAATTCAGGCCCTTCACTCTCAGCAAATGATTTGTTCACCTCATAACAAAAAATATATAGTCTTTTAGCCATAGACTTATCTGCCATTATCTATCTTTTTGCTGAAGAAAAACTGAACCAGAGAGATAAAGGAATGTCACCTGAGATCAGGCAGCTAAGTCTAGACTAAAACCTCAGTTTCCTAGCTTTCAATCCAAGGTGCTTTCATCATCTTGTTCAGTATACAAGTCTTAATCCTACATTTATATTTAACAGTGGTTTTCATTTTATTCCAAAAGGGCTCAGCATCAATACACTACTTAAGGGTAACATTGCCAAGACCGGCTCAGTGAATAGACCGTCAACCTGTGGACTGAAAGGTCCCAGGTTTGATTCCGGTCAAGGGCATGTACCTTGGTTGCCGGTACATCCCTAGTGGGAAATGTGCAAGAGGCAGCTGATCGATGTTTCTAGCTCTCTGTCCCTCTCCCTTCCTCTCTGTTAAAAAAAAAAAATCAATAAAAGAAATATATATGTACTTTTTTTTTTTAAAGAAGGGTAACATTGTCATACCAGGACCAGCAATTTCAACTTTTTCAATACAATCATTGTCTGGGAGGTGTTTGGTAATGTTTTCGGCAATTTCTCTTGGGTTAACTTTCTGTTCCTTGGCTTTGAGCATCTACAATATAATACAAAATAATTCATTATACAACTGGTGTCAGCAAGTTACTCAGAAATGCACAACTGACAAAGCATTAGATGCATTTGACATAGACCAGTGGTCGGCAAACTCATTAGTCAAGAGAGCGGCAAGCCGCATGTGGCTCACGAGCTGCAATTTGCTGACCACTGACACAGACCAGCAAAAGGCAGAAGGGGGGA
Source organism: Lasiurus borealis (assembly GCA_004026805.1). Taxonomy (NCBI): domain Eukaryota; kingdom Metazoa; phylum Chordata; class Mammalia; order Chiroptera; family Vespertilionidae; genus Lasiurus; species Lasiurus borealis. The sequence continues at coordinate 47,266 of PVJN01006105.1, read as the reverse complement.
GAAATCCAATGACTTTGTATATGGACAGATTAAAACATCAAGCATCAACAGTCTAAGAGGAATACAAAGTGCCCAAACCACGTGATCTCCACTTCAGAATGAGTTGCCACACACGTCCATAACACTTTTACAAAGACTTTAGTTATTACCCTGTTTCCAAGATATTTACATTTATAATTTTCAAATCACCAGTGTGCCAATATGCAGACTTGGGTAATAACGACCCTTATAAACTTGACCCCAATAAAGACACACATTATTGGGGGGAAAGGGAGGATCTGAACTCTAGCTGAACCCTTTCTATTCAACAAAGAAAGGAAAGCAGAAAGTCCCAAAGTTGGGCAATTAACCCCCAAACACATTAGACAAGGCAGCTGTTAAAAACAGGGGATTCTGACTGGGAATGAAATCTACCAGCCCACCTCAGAGCCACCACAGTTGCATCAAATATTGGATGGAAATGCTGGGTGGTGAATGGCTTTTACTCTCTCACCTCCTACCAACTCCCTAGAAACACACAGCAACCCTGGCTGTAACAGGAGGGGAGTACAAAACAGAACAGTACCTACTACTGCCCTTAAATATTGGGAATACTTGTAAAACTTAATTGAATATTCAAATCTGTGCTTTTTAAAAATTAAAAAAAAAAATCCTTCTTCTCAAGTTGTTCAGAATTGTGGCAAATGTTATTTTCGCTGAGGAAACAAAAATTTCCTATTATTTATACAGAAGGTAATGAGGAAGCTAATGTGCAAGAAAATCACATCACCCAGAGCGCTCCATCACAATGCACTCACCTGAGAGATGCCCATGGCACTGTTACACTGATAGTCCCCAAACTTGGGCTGCTGACTTGGTGTCACCAGTAGAGGAGGGTTTTCCAAATCTGGATACGCAGCCTTAATGGCATAGCCAAAGACCTCTTGGAGGCGGCGATTGATGTTAATCATATTTTTAGTTGGTCTGTTCCTTTCTGCTTGAAGACTCTGGAGGTTAAAAAAATTAATAAAAATATGTCAATAAAATATTAAATTATCATATAAAATTTAAAAAAAATTTATTAATTTTTTATACATATCTCCCCATTGCCCCCCCTGCCTCCCAGTCATACCCCAACCCTCCAGTGTCTATGTTCATTGGTTATGCTTATATGCATGCATACAAGTCCTTTGATTGATCTCTTATCTAGCTCACCTAACTTTAATCTTCCTGCTGTAATTTCACAGTCTGTTTGAAGCTTTACTGTCTCTGTATCTATCCTATCATATAAAATTTTCCTGAATATCTTGAGAAGACCAAAGGTAACATACACTCACAATGCGATGCTCTCCGATCTGGGATATGCTAGCAAACGTAACAGGACAAGTCTATCCCACAGAACTTGTAAGACAGAAACAGGAAATGTCCCAAGTTCTCTTTCTATAGATATTTTATCAGAACAGAAACTGAGAAAAGGGAGTATAAAGAGCTGACCAAATCTTCTTAGCTTCTCTAGAGCTCTGAAAAAATAGTATAAAATTTGACATATATCAAATGCTAGAAGTAAAAATTCCATGGACAAAAACAAGTAAAAAAAAAATCTTTATAAAGTATATGATCATCTAAGCAATATCCTATACATCTGATACTAATACAAAATACTGAATTGTAAACTGTAATGAAAAAAATAATAAAAAAAGGTATTCATGTTTTCTCTTAATTAAAATGTTGACCTCTTCTAGGCATGAAATGATAGGTAATATCTAAATATCAGAAAAACAGGCTGTTTTGTCTTACTGTTAAATAATCCCATGTTAGATTACTCCTACCTCCTATTTCTCATTTTCTGTGAAGTGGGATACCTTCATTTAAGACGGTATATAATTAGCTACCTCTATTACTACAATTATCACACCTTCTCAGAATTGTGTGTCTCCACTCCCAGACTCCTGGAGCAAGAAAAATTAATTATTCATGGCTCCATCCCTGACACCTAGCGTTGTACCTGCTATGCAACAGGTAAAAAAATGGTGACTGAACTTATATGCTTTCCATGGAATACAAATAAAAATGTGGTCCACATCCTAGTCACAATTTTATGTTAATCAAAATGTCAATGACGGCCATTAACAACGGCAAAAATAATAAAAGCTGTGATATGAGTAGCACTGTGTCAAGAACTGAGCCTCGCCTGGCCTGTGTTGCTCACTGTGTTGCTGTGTTGAGCATCGACCTATGAACCAGGAGGTCACGGTTCAATTCCCAGTCAGGACTCATGCCTGGGTTGTGGGCTTGATCCCCTGTGGGGGGTGTGCAGGAGGCAGCCGATCAATGATTTTTCTCTCATCACTGAAGTTTCTCTTTCTTTCCCCCTGTCCCTTCTCTGAAATCAATAAAAACATATTTTTTAAGAACATGAAACTTCATCTTAAAGACAGGACAGCTTAATGGAAAGGGAAGAAGGAAGAGCTGAAGCTGCTGAGTCAATGAAAACAACCGTAAAATGCCTGAGAGAAAGCATCCAATAAGTGTTTCTAAGTCAGAGCACGTGGCCAGAGCGCTCCAGGAGCAGAAGGTGGGGTGAATGGGCATCCCACACAGTACTCTTTTCCTGCTGGGGCTTGCTATTTTCGGCTGTGGACCTTATGTTCCGCTCAGGAGGTGTTACTCATTAGACTAAAGTATTGGTGAGAGAGAGAACCACCGTGCCGCCCACATTACACCAGTGGATTCGCCTATTTACACACTAGAGCTAATCTGTACCAGGGACCTGTGTATTAGAATACACTGTACGTCCTTTGTGTCTTTTACATAGCCATGAGCACATATCAGGCACTTAATAATACTTTTGAACTGAAAAAGAAAAAATACAACAGAGAAATGAGTATAAATAAAGTGTGAAAAGAATGAGGTCATCAGAAAGGTAAGGTATTTTGGGGAAGACTCCATGGAAAAGAAATTTTGTGATTTTAGAAGACAAAGCTATTTGAAGCAGAAGAGAACACACAGCGGCAATAAAAGATTTCCTGGAAGTAGGGCAGGCAGAGTCAGAGATGAATGAGACGACTTTGGAAAAGAGACGGCCAGTCAGCCGGGCTGAAAGCAGTACACACACAGGAGAACAAGCATGGGCATGAGGTCATCCCTGGATGTGTCATCAGCAGACCCGAAAGGCAGGCCAAAGCACTAAACCCAACAGAAGCAAGCTCAACTTTTGACAAAACTGATACACACTATTAGATTGTGAGGTCATTAAATAACAAATATAGTACAAGCTGCATGGGAAAATATTATTAGAAAATATTAAGTGGAAAAGGAGCCCAATCATTATGACACTATAAAACATAAAAATAAAATAGTCCTGGCCAGTTTGGCTCAATGGATAGAGCATCAGCCTGCAGACTGAAGGGTCCCAGGTTCGATTCCGGTCAAGGGCATGTACCTTGGTTGTGGGCACATCTCCAGAGGGGGGTGTGCAAAAGGGAGCTGATCGATGTTTCTTTCTCATCGATGTTTCTAGCTCTCTGTCCCTCTCCCTTCCTCTCTGTAAAACATAAAATATATTTTTAAAAGTAAAATAAAATATCAAAATAACCAACTTGGGACAGAAGAGGACTGTGGATGTATTTTGAAACATTTCCCATTGAGGCACTTACGTAACATTCAAAAAGTATTCTGTTAAAAAAGGCACAGCCATAAACTGTTAAAAAGTAATGTCTTGTCCTAGCCAGAGTGGATAGTGTTGTCCTGCAGACTGAAGCGCCCCAAGTTCAATTCTGGTCAACGGCACATGCCCAGGTTGTGGACTTGACAGCCAATCTATGATTCTCTCTCATCACTGATTTTTTTATTTATTTTTTACAGAGAAGGAGGGAGAGGGATAGAGAGTTAGAAACATCGATGAGAGAGAAACATCGATCAGCTGCCTCCTGTACATCCCCTCCTGGGGATGTGCTAGCAACCAAGGTACCTGCCTTTTGACCAGAATCGAACCTGGGACCCTTCAGACCACAGGCCGACGCTCTATCCACTGAGCCAAACAGGTTTCGGCTCATCATTGATTTTTCTATATCTCTCCCTCTCCCTCTCTCTCTGAAATCAGTAAAAATACATTAAAAAAAATGTCTCAAAAAGAAAAAAGTCTCAACCCTACTTTGAAGCCGGCCAAACATTCAGAGTGATGACACATTTTTAAGAGCCCGGGAGGACAGCGCAGCCCCGACTCCTCCATTGCTCGCACCAGTGACTCAGTCCTAACCTGTCTACGGCAGGGAAACGAGCGGGGTTTCTTTCCTCCTCTGTCTGCCTTCCTCAGGGTCAACTTCCCGAACCTTCAATAACAACGAGTTCTAAAGCGAGGCGATACTTCAAACTGTAGGATGAAACCAGGACCAGAAACTCACCTTCCGAAGGATATTCAGTCGATACTTTAATTTTAAATTTTCTTCCCGCAACTGCTCCAAATTTGGCGAAGCTTCCAAACAGCCGCCGTTTTTCAGCCGATCGATTTCAGCAGTCAGACACTTGACCTCTCTTTCCTGTAAAAGGAAAGGCACTTGGTTGGGTCCAGTATGACGGACGCCCTCCGTGACGTAATGACCCGGACTTTAAACTTTCTCCCTCCTTCCCCCGCTCCACCAGGGGCAGGGCCGAGGTGACAGGGACGAAGGACTTTCCCTTTGATAAGCTGGGACTGTCCTTCCTTAGGCCCTCCGATGCCATTATGATTCTGACAATGTGGGAAAACTGTGCTGTGAAAGGAAAACACGAGGGTGAAGCACACGATGGGAGAAGCCTCACATCCCAGGTGTCTGTCTTTGGCCCGCGTGTTCGCCTTTTGCCTTTTCTGAGACAAAATGATCTTCCCACCCCCAACTCCCACCCCCCTTTTCTTTCTAGTGTCTCAGACCCCAGGCCGGGCTTTTTACGCTAAGACCTAAATATCAAAGACATGCCCATCCACAAGGAAGTAAAGCTTCCGACCTAACTGCTGTCACTGAGGGAGAGAGAGAGACGGCCCTTGGCATTTAAGAATGTTTACTACAGCGGTTCTCAACCTTCCTAAGGCCGCGACCCTTGCATACAGTTCCTCATGTGGTGGTGACCCCAACCATGAAATTTCGCTACTGTGGTGCATCGTGATGTAAATATCTGCATTTTCCCATGGTCTTAGGCGACCCCTGTGCAAGGGTCGTTTGAACCCCAGAGGGGTCGCGACCCCCAGGTTGAGAACCACTGGTTTACCAGGACATAAGTACAACTACCCTCCCCTAATTCTCCCCCCCCCCCCAAAAAAAAACACCCCATACAGTTGACATACATAAATAAGCCTAATTACCTTCCAGGTGCTGAGCTAAACACCTGGGACCCCGCGGGGCAGATGCAAGGAACCCGCCCGGCTCCAGCCCAACAGGACACGCGGGTTTGCAGACGGAGGGTGCACGAGAGGGCGGGACCCCCGGGGTCGCGACCCCCAGGTTGAGAACGGCTGGTTTACCAGGCCATCACTACAAGTGCATAAACAGGTCGTAGAGTTCTGTGCTCATTTCACAGACGGGTAAACTGAGGCCTCTGACCACCGTAAACCCAGATGAGCACCCGCGGCTCCCCCCCTCGCCCCCTGCCCTCCGGGCCTGTGCCCCCCGGGCCTGTGCCCCCCGCCACCCCTCGAGCCACGCTGGTGCGCGGGGCAGGGGGGACCCCGCGGGGCGGCTGCAAGGAACCCGCCCGGCTCCAGCCCAACAGGACACGCGGGTTTGCAGACGGAGGTGCACGAGAGGGCGGGACCCCCGGCTCCGCTGCACCTCCAGTCTCGCGGGCCCCGGAACCGCGGATTCTTTCTCCCCGACCCCCGGCAGGGGGCCCGCCGCCGCCGCCGCCACGCCCGCCCGGGGGTCCTGGGACCCCGCTGCGCGCGCCCGGGCCGGTCCCTCCCGCTCCGCCGCCGCCTCGGGGACGCCCGGGCGGGAGCCGGGGAGCCGGGGAGCCGGGGCGCGGCCCCTCCCTCCACGCCCCTCCGCCGGCCCCGCGGCCCGACCTGCTGCTGCAGCCGCGCCGAGCACTGAGCCACCAGCCCGTCCATCCTCCTGTCAGCGTCTCGCGCAACAAGTAGCCGGAAGCGGAAACGGCCGGCACTTCCCGGAAGCGGAAGTTCTCCCCGCGCGCGCGGGCCTCGAGGCTGACCGGGGTGCCGCCGCCTCTGCCGCCCCCTGGCGGGATCCAGGGCGCACTGCGGGGAGGACTCCGCGGGAAAGTGGGGCTGCGGGCCTGACATGGGGCTTTTGGGGAAGGGAAAGGGGGGAATCGGACTGGAGCTGCTCGGGGAGCTTAGACGGACTTGCGGTGGTCAGAGGCCTCCAGTTTACCCGTCTGTGAAATGGGCACAGACCTCTCCGACCTGTTTATGCACTCACCCAGCATTTATTGTGCACTTAAAATGCCAGACGCTATTCCAGGTGCTGGAAAACAAGCTGGAAATAAGTCAGATAGCTCTCAAGACTGCCAGTGAGCACTCTTGATGCGGTTCACCAGGCACACTATACAAACAGAGCCAGGACGCAGCTGACCTCTGGGGCCAGTGGCAATTGCAAAAGATTTGCAGTTGAATTAAAACAAAAAAAATAAATAAATAGGAGGTGACAGATTTGACTTTGGGTGGTGGGCACACGGTGCGATAAACAGACCGTGTAACCACACCTGAAACCTGTATGTTCATGTTGATGAGTGTCACCCCAATCGATGTAATAAATGTATTTTTTAAAAAATATATTTTATTGATTTTTTACAGAGAGGAAGGGAGAGGAATAGAGAATCAGAAACATCAATGAGAGAGAAACATTGATCAGCTGCCTCCTGCACACTCCCTACTGGGGATGTGCCTGCAACCAAGGTACATGCCCCCGACCGGAATTGAACCTGGGACCCTTGAGTCCATAGGCTGATGCTCTATCCACTGAGCCAAACCAGTCAGGGCATAAATGTATTTTTAAAACGTGTAGTCCAAAGGCAACTTCAGATCCAGTGAGGCTTTCTCGGGCTAGCATACTAGTCACGCCCTTTCTCCGTGCCTGCATGCAGAGGAACCACGGGATTTCATGGTTTCATTCCTGAAAACCCAAAGTTCAAAGTCCCTTCCATCCGGGCCTCACGTGACCCCAGCACTGTGAAACAGAAACCAGAACCGAGACGCAGAAACTCGGGGAGTCCGAAGAGCGGGTGGTGCCCTCGCTCTGGCCGTTCATGATCCGAGTGACCCTGAGCAGGGCACGTCACATTGCTAAGCTCGCGTTTCCTGAAGATTCCGAAGAACACGTGTACACGATTGCACAGAGAGACTTTATTCTGCACACAACAGGATGCATGTACCGGTGTTTGGCCAGTGACTGTTTATGGAGACTCCAATGCCAGGGCAGACACAGGGCCTCCTGCCTTCGGAAGGGGTGGTCTGGCTCTCCCCGCAGATGCTCCATCAGCCGAAACCACCCTGGTGAGGAGGAATACAGGGGGCAACCTTGGTGGGGGAAAGGGGACCATCAGCGATCCCAATATGTGCCAGTGACCGGTGTCCCGGTGCACATTGTTAGCCGCTAATGCAGTCACTGCCCCTGCCTCAGGCCAGTCGTTTCCTGATGCCCCCAGTTTGCAGGGGCCACAGGATGGGAATTTGGCAGTTTGGCCAGAGTGGGGAGGCGGGGGGGGGGGGGTGTGCTTCCTGGCACCACCCAGGCCAGGCATTTACTAGCAGAGGTGTCCTAACTTCCCCACTCTGACTGACTCAGGAGGGGCTGTGACAGCCACCACCAAACCCGCTGGCTAAGAAATAAAGAAACTTAGGGGTGTCTGTAAGGAGTAATATCCTTGTATAAGGCAGTGGTTCTCAACCTTCCTAATGCCGCGACCCTTTAATTCAGTTCCTCATGTGGTTGCGACCCCCAACCATAGAATTATTTTTGTTGCTACTTCATAACTGTAATTTTGCAACTGTTATGAATCGTATCTGTGTTTTCCAATGGTCTTAGGCGACGCCTGTGAAAGTGTTGTTCAACCCCCAAAGGGGTCTCGACCCACAGGTTGAGAACCACTCATATAAGGGCTTCAGGCTTGGGATCATCCATCGTCTTGGTGCGTGGATCGACCCTCAACCACTGAGCCATGCCGGTCGGGCAAGAAAGCCTACTCTTCAGTGGCTAATGCAGGGAGGGGCTCGGACTGGCGCAGCTGGGATCCCCGTGGGGAATTAACGGTGGCTTTTATGTCCCTGCAGGTACCTTCCCCATAGGAGCAGCAGCTTGTAAGGAGTGTAGTGGGAGGTGGGGGGACATCTCTGCAGCCAAGCCCAGGGCTCCCCTCCCTCCTCACACCTCCCCGGCGGTCCTCCGTGACTGGCAGAGGCCCATGCACATAAGCATCCCCAAGTGATGTTCTTACAGGCTGTGCCATCTTAGCCCGGGGCTCCTGTTATACCTGCTGGCCAGTGGTTCTCAACCTTTTTTAATGCTGTGACCTTTTAATACAGTTCCTCATGTGGTGACCCCCAACCATAAAATTATTTTCGTTGCTACTTCATCACTGTCATTTTGCTCCTGTTAATGAATCGTAATGTAAATATCTGTTTTCCGATGATCTCAGGCGACCTTGCTAGCAGTTTTCAACCTGTGGGTCGCGACCCACAAGTTGAGAACCGCTGCTGTAGAGCCTAAGACCATCAGAAAACACAGATATTTACATTACAATTCATAACAGTAGCAAAATGACAGTGATGAAGTAGCAACGAAAATAATTTTATGGTTGGGGGTCACCACAACATGAAGAACTGTATTAAAAGGTCACAGCATTAAATAAGGTTGAGAACCACTGTGCTGGTCCATCCAACTGCCGTGTGCTTTAGACTGAGTGAAGCAGAGATAAAAGCAAGCACCGGGCCTATCCCGGCAGGGCCAGGGTCCAGGGCTGTGTGTTAAGCCGCCCAATGACTGTGCCACGGAGGCCGGTGCCACACGCTGGCAGGAACGGTGCCCAGGAGAAGGTCAGCGAACAGAAGGAGGAAGAGGTGTGGCTGTTTGTTTGTGATGGACTCACTTCCCATCGGCTGCAACCGGCATTTTCATTTCATGAGCAAGTGAGTGGAGGGGTGAGCAGAAACCCAAACCAAACCAAACCACGCCAAAACCAAGGAAACATCACCTGGACAGGATGGGGGATGGGTGGGAAGGGGAGAGTGAAAAACCAGGCAAACACAGGTGCAGTGAGGGGTGGCGGGGGGTGGGGAGGGAGAGAGAGAGAGAGGACATTGGTTTCAGAAAGGCCACTTTATTGATGGAGATCAAATGCAAAGCCCTCCCTCACTCACGTCGTGGCTTCACTGGGCATCTGAGACGGTGTGGGCAGGCCCGGGGCCGGCTCCGCCTCAGGTGGCCGCGTAAAAACACGTCACAGCTCGTGAGGACGCACGGACACCCCCAGACTCCGCCCCCCACGCGGGCTGTGCGTTTTAAAATATTGTACAAAATAGGTTAGGTCGGAGAGGTCAGCTGTGCTGTGATGCCTGCAGGGTGTCCTTTTAGGGGTGACCGTCCCCAAAACATCCCTTACTTATTGCATGAAACCTCTTGAAGGCAGAGCTGTACAAAAAGAAAAAAAAAATCTAAACCCTTTTATTATTTTAAGAAGAGCAGCCACTGGACACTGCTTTGAGTTCATTTAAATTTTCTTTCTCAAAAATACATTCCTAAATATACAAACTATACAGGAATCTTGTCATTTTAATGCTGGTTGTTGTTTTTGTGTGTGTGTGGTTTTTTTTTTTGGATTTTTCTTTCTTTTTTTTGTTTTTTTAATAATAGAACCCAAACTAAAAAAAAAAAAAAAAAATCATCTTCAAACCACAGGAGCGCTAGAGGTCGTGGGACGCAGAACCTTCATATAACACCACATAAATAACGGGGGCCACAGCGGGTCCCCGGCCGCAGGGAACACGTTTCTGGAGCTCAGACGTCGTCGGCGGAGAGCGTGGGGATGTTCAGCCGTGGCCGCGTGAAGAAGGCCATCTTCTCCCTGCGACAGAGTCCCCGCGGTCAGGCCCGGAGCCCCGCCCTCGCCTCACAGACACCACGGGCAGGCGATCCTTGGTGGCCGGGCCACGCTGCACGTGGGAGGATGTGAGGCAGCACCCCTGCCCCGCCCCCAATGCCTGTCCCAGCTCCCCCATCCCTCCTTCCAGTGCGACAGCCAAATAAGCCCCCGAACTGCCCTGCCGGTGGCTCAATAGTTAGAGCACCAGCCATCAAACTGCAGGGTCTTGGGTTGGATTCCCGTTCAAGGGCATGTACCTGGCCTGCAGGTTAGGGCGCACGCAGGAGGCAAGCAATTGAGGTGTCTCTCTCACACTGATCTCTCATTATCTCTCTCTTCTCCCCCACCCCCTGTCTCTCTGAAAAAAAAAAAAAAAAAAAAAAAAGAGCCGCAACCGGTTTGGCTCAGTGGATAGAGTGATGGCCTGAGGACTTGGGTTCGATTCCGGTCAAGGGCATGTACTTGGTTGTGGGCACATCCCCAGTAGGGTCGTGCAGGAGGCGGCTGATCGATGTCTCTCCCTCATCGATGTTTCTGACTTTCTATCCCTCTCCCTTCCTCTCTGTAAAAAATCAATAAAATATATTAAAAAAAAAAAGAGAGAGAGAGAGAAGAAAAAAAAAGAAAAAAATCTGCGGGTTTGGATTAAAAAAAGTATTCCGAATCGCCAAATGCCTCCAGGGGGGACCCAAATCATCCCCACTTTAGGGGACATTAGCAGGACCAGAAACCAGGGGCCTGGGCTTAGAAGGCCCTTTGGGCCACTTCTAGTGCGTGTTCTAGATTCTCAACTGGTTAAAAACCGGGATGTTCCAGCAGGTCACACAAATGATAGTACATTTTACACGTCTCCTTCGTCTTATCTGAGAGGATGTCCTAAGTCTAAACGCAAGGCCCTCTAAGGATGGGAGGCAGGGCAGACGGCACGGGGGCGGCCCTCCTGTGAGAGCAAGAGAGCGCATCCCCGAGGTCCCGGCAGAGGGCAGGCAGGGCCAGGAGGCCCGCCGGGCACCTACACCGCCCACCAGGGGGCAGCTTCTGCATTGAGCGTCTGCTCCTGGGGTCAGTGCATCATGGCGACTGGTCGTTCTGGTCTGTGGAGAGTGCTTGGGAAGGCACGTGGGCATTATTCCTTCACTAGAGGCCCAGTGCACGAAATTCATGCAGGGGGGAGGGTCAGGGGAGGGTGGCTGGCTTCTTTATCACGCAGCCCATCCTCTGCAATTAGCCATTACCGGCGGTGGGGACACTGAGGGACAGGGCCGGAGCAGGTGGCTCATTCATTAAACGAGAGGAGCTAACAATGCAGCTCGCGCTGTTGGGGCTGAGAGACAGCCAGGGAAAGGGGTACAGGCACTCCGACCGCCAGGGTCGGCTGGGCAGGGGCTGAACATCTGTGACAGCGAGAGAGAAGGGTCCGTGGGACAGGGAGCGGGGGACCGAGGCTGGGCAGGTGCATGGGACAGGGAAAGGGATGGGCGGGCAGCCGGCCGGGCACCCACGTGCTTACCTGAACGACTGCACTTCTGGGGGCTCCTTGCAGCTCTGGCCTCGGAGCCGGTGCACGTCCTTGGCGGCCGCCCTCATCATCTTGTCGGTCTGCAGCTCGCCGTGGTGCTCCGCGCGGTCCATCTGCAGGGCAAGCGAGCAAAGCCGTGAGGCTGTGGGGAGTCCCTTGGGCCTCTAGAAACAGGCCGGCCACAGAGAACTTTCTAGTACAGAGGGGGGACTTTGTTGTGGTCAAGAGGTCTGCGGGCCACACCCAGGCACCCTAACCCTTGCCGTTCCACCGTGGGACCCTCTTGATTCTGCATGATGAGGCAACGTGGTCCCACCATCGGTGACAGTGGCCAGGGATCTGGCGGCAGGGACCTGAACCCCCGTGGGGACCCAGGAGACGGGCTCCTTCATCTGATCCTCAGGGCCACCGGGAAGGTCAAGTCTATAATGACCTCTATTTGACAGCCCAGGAAACAGAGGTTCAGACATGTTACACATTGCGGACCAGTAGTTTTACTAGGCGTACCGGTTAATAATGCAGATTCTTTTTTTTTAATACTTGGAGTTACACATTTGTTAATATATATATGCGATTTGATATGTATATGCTCATTTTGTTGTATTGACAACAGGCTTTGAAACTTCATATGTCAAAACTGCTGAAGGTGTTAACATCATAGATATTTTTACATTTAAAAATATTGATTTCACCAAAACTGGTTTGGCTCAGTAGATAGAGCGCCAGCCTGCGGACTGAAAGGTCCCAGGTTCGATTCCGGTCAAGGGCATGTATCTTGGTTGCGGGCACATCCCCATTAGGGGGCGTGCAGGAGGCAGCTGATCCATGTCTCTCTCCTCAATGTTTCTAACTATCTCTCTTCCTTCCTCTCTGTAAAAAATCAATAAAATATATTTTAAAAAATATTGATTTTGTGCCAAAAAAAGAACATTTGTGGGAAATTATAATTCATTACTTTATCTTGAAGAAAAGTGCTGCTTAATACTTCGGGAAGCTTATGGTGAACATGCTCCATCTCAAGATGCTTGTGGGCGCTAGTTTAAATGCTTTAAAAATTATGATTTCAATGTGAAAGACAAATAACATCCAGGTCAACCAAAAACGTTTGAAGACCAACAATTACAAGGATTATTGGATGAAGATGCGTGTCAAACTCAAAAACAACTTGCAGAAAGATTAAACGTTACTCAGCAAACAATTTCCAGTCATTTACAAGCCATGGGAGAGATTTTAAAGGAAGGAAAATGGGTGCCACATCAACTGAACGAAAGACAAATGGAAAACCAAAAAGCCATCAGGAAAACGTTGCTTCAATGGCACGAAAGCAGGTCTTTTCGCATGGAATTGTGACAGGCGATGAAAAGTGGGTTTATTTTGAGAATCCCAAATGCACAGAATCATGGGTGGATCCAGGTCAGCCATCACCATCGGCTGCAAGGCTCCCACACCAGTCCTGAGCCAGGAAGTCCAGCACCACTTTTCTGCTCTAAGCGTCTGAGGCATCACCAGCTGCATCAAGAGCTGGGCCTTTAGCTGATGCTCCCCCTCCTCCAACAGTCCAGGCAGGCACCCTCTGCACGGTGGTCGTTACATGGCCTGGCTGCGTGTGGACAGAACACCCAGGAGACGGGGTATCTGGTGAACCCACGGTCTGGCATCCCTGCCCTGGGTGGCGATCAATGGGTGGCAGGTGTTACAAAAATGAGTCAAAGGTGGCCTCTATTAGACCATGGCAGCTTGGGACCTGTTAGCTCCAAGCCCACTGATGCCAAACTTAAAATTCTTACCTGTCCAGTTGTTTTACACATAGCTCAGACAAGCAGTTTTACACCACTGAGAAGCTGCCTGCTTTGCATACCCCGCGAGCTAAGCTCCACCCATCGTCTGCTAGCCGAAGATAAGACACACCCTGGGGCATCAAGGACCCCAAACTGCTGCAGCTTTAAAATATATATTTTATTGATTTTTTACAGAGAGGAAGGGAGAGGGACAGAAAAAGCTAGAAACATCGGAGAGAAACATCTATCAGCTGCCTCTTGCACTCCCCCCACTGGGGATGTGCACGCAACCAAGGTACATGCCCTTGACGGGAATCGAACCTGGGACCTTTCAGTCCACAGGCTGACGCTCTATCCACGGAGCCAAACCGGTCTTGGCATGCTGCAGCTTTAGAGCTCTCTGACCTAGAGACACCTCGTGGTGCTGCTGAGTGACGTCACCACGATACTCCGCTCACCCCATCTCCAAACACCTCTCCAGCCCCCTCTCCTAGGGGCTACCTTGCCCTCCTGCCCTCCAAGTGTGGCCCCAGTCGAACTGTCTCTGGGAGGTCCCGTGCGGTGAGGGGCTTCTCTGCATGCTAACTTGGTGAAAGCAGTGCTCCCCTGATAAAACGCGTGGCGTACTCTGCCATTCCCTCGCACTTCCCGCAGGAGGACGGAGGACGGAGAAGCGACAGGCTGTGTGCTCCCTGCATCTTAGTCCTGAGCCCTGCGCGGCCATCCCTCTCTGCTTGGGCAGGACCTGCTGGGTGGGACCGCCTGGGCAGCACTGGGGCGGGTCCCTGTTCTAGTGAACTGCCAGTGTGTGCTCCAGCCAGTTAAGGTGCCACTGTTTGGTGAAGCGTTGCCCAAATGAATAAACGTGAATGAATAATAAGGCTTGTGCACATCAACACGGAAATGCAGTAAAAAGGCCCTGCCTGTGAGATCAAGAGTTGGCTATGTCCTTAGCTGGTTTGGCTCAGTGGGTAGAGCATCAGCCTGTGGACTGAAGGGTCCCGGGTTCGATTCTGGTCAAGGGCACATGCCTGGATTGCAGGCTTGACCCTCCCAGGAGGGGGCGTGCAGAAGATGGCCGATCAGTGATTCTCTCTCATCGTTGATGTTTCTATCTCTGTTTTCTTCTTCCTTTGTCTCTGAAATCAATTTAAAAAAAGAGAGACCCTAGCCGGTTTGGCTCAGTGGATAGAGCGTCGGCCTTCGGACTGAAAGGTCCCAGGTTCGATTCTGGTCAGGGGCATGTACCTTGTTGGAGGCACATCCCCAGTGTGGGGCGTGCAGGAGGCGGCTGATCGATGTCTCTCTCTCTCATCGATGTTTCTGACTTTCTATCCCTCTCCCTTCCTCTCTGTAAAAAAATCAATAAAATATATATATATTTTTTAAAAAAGAGGTCCTAGCTGGTTTGGCTCAGTGGATAGAGCATCGATCCGTGGAGTGAAGGGTCTTCGGTTCGATTTCAGCCAAGGGCACATGCCTGGGTTGCAGGCTCGATCCCCAGGAGGGGGCCTGCAGGAGGCAGCTGATCAATGATTATCTCTCATTATTAATGTCTCTCTCTCTCTTCCTCTGCCCTTCCTCTCTGAAATGAATAAAAATATATTTAAACAACAACAAAAAAGAGTTGGTAACATTTACTGGGCAGAGGGCACCAGGGGCAGGGACGCTCTCAGTGGGTCTCGGGGTTGGACGACCCATTCAGAGCTCCAGTCTGCGGTGTCCCCCTGCTCCGGCCGCGGCGGACGGAACCCCCACAGGGCGGGCGGCCCTCACCTGCTTCTCCAGCATCCTCAGCAGCAGGCGGAAGCGCTCGTCCTCCCGCAGCCCCGGGGGCAGCTCCTTCTCGCCGTGGCTCCGGGCCTGTTCCAGCTGCTCCTTGAGCTCCCTCAGCACCGAGATCTCCTGCGTCAGCTGGCTGTGCCAGGTGCGCGTGGCCTGCAGGTCCAACTCCAGGTCCAGCGAGGTGCGCATCAGGCGCTCGTGGCGCAGGGACTTGAACGAGGAAGGCTGCGGGGGTGGGAGTGTCATTGGCCACTTAGAAATCTCTCTGAAATGCCCCCCACGCCTCCGCCTGATTTCTCCCACTCTACAGCCCGTGGTTAGTGAGCCTGGTTATAGGTCCCGTGGGGAAGCAGGGACTTGTTAGAGGAGGATTCTCCGAAAGGTCGGGGCCTCTTAGGGGGACCTGGCCGGAGGCGGCAGCCCCTCCCTTGACTTTTCCAAACAGGACCGAGCCCCCGGGGTGTTTCACTGGAATAACCTCTATGTCAGCGGTTCTCAACCTGTGGGTCGCGACCCCTTTGGGGGTCAAACAACCCTTTCACAGGGGTCACCTAAGACCATCGGAAAACACATATTTCCCGTGGTCTTAGGAACCAACACACCGCTCCTCGGTGTAGCAAAGTGTAGCCATGTAGTTTACTGCTGTCCTATGAAGACTGTTACCCATGCTACACCACGATTCAAGACAACATTTCATTTAATTGTCATTAGAAATAAATATTTCACAATATAAAATCACATATTGTTTTTGTGATGAATCCCTATGCTTTAATGATGTTCAATTTGTAACAACGAAAATACATCCTGCCTATCAGATATTGACATTACAGTTCATAACAGTGGCAAAATGACAGTGATGAAGTAGCCACGGAAATCATTTTATGGGTGGGGGTCACCACCCCATGAGGAGCTGTCTTAAAGGGTCGCGGCCTTAGGAAGGTCGAGAACCGCTGCTCTATGTGCAGTGCTCAAATCCGATCCTCTGGAGTGATGTGCTCTCTCAAGGAGACTCAGGCTGCTGACTGTATCTAGAGACCAAGGTCAGGTCTGGCTGTGGTGCCTGTAAAAAGCTAAGGATGCAGGCGTCCGCCTTACCCGCTTCATGCGGACGCTGCGCCGCTCCAGAGAGTTTCGAACGAAAGGCGGCTTCTTGGACAGCGTGGAGCTGTCGCTGTCGCTCCGATTCAGCTGCAGGGAAAAGCCACGGAAATCAGTGCAGGTCCGAGGGCCGGGAGGGCGGTGGCATCTCCCCAGCCCAGCCTGGCCCTTCCTCTCCGGTGCAAACACTCCGAGGTCCGTCCCCTAGGACGGCAGGAGGCCGCATCCTTCGGCCTCTCTTTCCTTCCCAGGCGAACGTTCACCGAGCATGCAACCTGCTCCGTGCGTGATATCTCACTGAATCCTCCCAACAACCCCGAGGGATGGACATTGTTCCATCTGAGCCATAAAGATGGGCTCTGCAGGCGACAGGGAAGATTCTCCGTCTGGTGTCAACCCGACTCCACTGGTGCCAACTCGCCAGGCGCACTGACCCGGGGTGAGTAGCCGGGATCTGCACCCAGAACTGTGCGGTGAAGGCTACCCCCCCGCCAGGAAGCAGGGGCTGTGGGAGGGGGCCAGGGCCCCACGTTAGCTTACCCGGCACACGTACTGGCTCTGGGGTCCCGGGGAGAAGGTCTTGGAGCGGATGATGGTGCTTCCTCGCAGGAACGGCGCTGGCGATGGCGCGCCCACCCGCCGGTCCTTGGGCCGCACCACCGTGGGCGACGGGGCGGGGGTCTCCGTGTTGGTCTCTTTGTCCACCTGAGGAGGAAGTCCCGGCTTTGAGACCCCCGAGTTTTAGCCACCGGCCCCGAGACGCTCCCCGCGTCTGTCCCTTCGCCGTTGTTCTGCAGACACAGCGGGGAGCTTCCGGGGCGCACACCTTGCCCAGCCAGGACAGCACCTCGGGCCCGAGTGCCGGCCCCTCGTCCCCCCCAGGGCACTGCGGCTGGGAGGGGTGGGAGCATATTCGGTCCCCAAACAAGCTCCGGTGACAGCAGAGATGTCTGAAGCTCCGTGGCCTGCACGCCACACCCCCAAAGCCACACATGTTTTGTCAAAGCCACACCACGGCCTCACTGCCCCAGCCAAGAACTGCTGATGTTTTTTTTTTTTTTATTGTTCTTTTACAGAGAGGAAGGGAGAGGGATAATTAGAAACATCGATGAGCGACATCAATCAGCCGCCTCCTGCACGCCCCCTACTGGGGACGTGCCCGCAACCAAGGTACATGCCCTTGACCGGAATCGAACCCGGGACCTTTCAGTCCGCAGGCCGACGCTCTATCCACTGAGCCAAACCGGTTTCGGCGAACTGCTGATGTTTTATTGAAATGATGGCGGCAACCAGCATATCTCCTGACTTAAACCAGGGGGCCAGGTTTTCTTTCCTTTTTAACTTGTTTTTAAAATACGTTTTTATTGCCGAAGTCGGTTTGGCTCAGTGGATAGAGCGTCGGCCTGGAGACTGGAGGGTCCCGGGTTCGGTTCCGGTTAGGGGCATGTATCTCGGTTGTGGGCATATCTCCCGTGAAGGGGCGTGCAGGAGGTGGCCGATCAATGTCTCCCTCTCATCGATGTTTCTGGCCTTCTATCTCTCTCCCTTCCCTCCTATCTGTAAAAAATCAATAAAATATATTTTAAAAATGTTTTAATTGATTTTTAGAAAGAGAGAGAGAGAAATACTGATGAGAGAGAAACTTCATCCATCGGCTGCCTCCTGCACGCCCCCTACTGGGGATGGAGCCTGCAACCCAGGCATGTGCCCTGACTGGGAATCCAACTGGTGACCTTTTGGTTCCTGGGTTGATGCTCAACCACCGAGCCACACTGGCCGGGCTAGGGGACCAGGCTTTCTAACGTCCTTTTACAACCGTCACCAGGAAAAGGTGAGCAAACCAAAACCATGGAAAGGCAGGGCCTTAACCGCGCTTTAGTGTAATTTTGAAAAAGGAGCCCCCCTTTGTCTGGGGAAACTTCAAAACGCTTTCCCCTTGGTGTGGGCTAGAAGGCAGCCCTGGATGCTGCTGGGCACCCCTTGGCGGGGCACCTCTGTGCCATGCACAACCTTCAGTTCCACCCCCGGGGGCCCTGCCCAGCACAACGGGAGCTGTATGTCCAGGAACCCGGCAGGGGGGAGAACAGAGACCCCTGTGGAGAGTGAGTGCTGTTCGCACAGGTGACCCGAGAACAGCAGGGACGCAGGAGGCAAGGGAGCCTGACCCTCGGACCCTCTTTTTCTCCTGCCCTTGGACCCAAATGAAGAAACACATTCCTTCAGAACCTGAGAACCTGTCTTCGCGGGGAGTGTGACTGTCCAGTTCAGAAATGAAATGAAATGAAGGCTCAAGACGGATGAAGCTATCTCCTGCAGGATTCCGCGGCTGTGGGGTCGCAGAGCCCGCAGTTGGACCCAGACCGACTGCAAAGCTTGGGGTCGGCCCAGAGAATCGGGGAAAAGGCAGATGACAGGAGAGAGGAGGGAGCGCATGAGCCGCTCCGGGTTCACTGTTAAGGAAACGGGCCAGATTCCAGGCAGGGACACTGCCGTATGCCCTCTGCTGGTCACTCCGTCGGAGGGTGTGGGGGAAGGCTGTCCCTGATGCTGGGGGACAACATGTGACCCTGAACCTTTAGAGACTGCCTGGGTTCAAGGACTGAAGGCTATGTCCCCCAAGTTAGCCTTCCCTATAGCCCTAGCTCCCCCTACCTTGACCGCTGGGCACTCTTCTGTGTCCGGCGAGGATTTCTTGGCAAAAGCATCCTCCTCCCCCTCCTCCGCGGCGGTCTCGTTGTCACTGGTCTCCTCCTCGAACCCCCTGTGATGACAAAGAACACTGATTACTCCCCCAGAGTCCACTCTGACCTGCTCACTGGCCTTGAACCCCTTTCCGGAGGGCACATTTTGGGGGGGAAAGGGAAGAGGTCAATTTTAGTGCCTAGTTAGACCAGTCTTGACCAATGTTAATTCCCCTGTATCATCACTGCCAGGATACAGACCACTCCGTTACCCCGCAAGGTTCCCTGATCCCCTTACTCAGTTAACTTCCCCCCACCCCAGCCCAGCACGATCAGCTTTCTGTCACTGCTGATGAAGTCTGGTTTTTCTAAATTTCCTATACATGTAATCAGACTACAGTGATACCTCGAGATACAAGTGCCCTAACATACGAGATTTTTGAGATACGAGCCGTCGAGCGAGCGATTTTTGCTTTGAAATATGAGTAACATTTGAGATAGGAGTAATTGCGCGGATCGGCCAGCTGCACACGACCCACCAGTTTACCTGGACTCGAGCATCTCATAGTTTCCCATGCCTCAAGACTACGGAACGAATTAAACTCGTATCTCGAGGTACCACTGTATTGAGTTGTAAGAATTCATTTTATATTCTGGATGTGAACCCTTTGCAAATATTTTCTCCAAGTCGGCTGCTTCCCTTTTTAATCTTCGAAAAGGGTGTCTTCCAAAGAACAGAAGATGTTTGTGGATGGTGACAAGATCAGATTTACCCTTTTTTTTTTTTAAATACATTTTATTGATTTTTTTTACAGAGAGGAAGAGAGAGGGACAGAGAGTTAGAAACATCGATGAGAGAGAGACATTGACCAGCTACCTCTTGCATGCCCCCTAACTGGAGATGTGCCCACAACCAAGGTACATGCCCTTGACCGGAATCGAACCTGGGACCTTTCAAGTCCACAGGCCAACCGATGCTCTATCCACTGAGCCACACCCGTTTTGGTCAGATTTACCTTTTTTTTTTGTTTAGTGGTTTGTGCTTTTTATGTCCTATCTAAGAAATCTCTGCCTGCCCTAAAGTTGCAAAAAAAAAAATTTCTCCTCTATGTTCTTTGAGGAGTTTTATTAATTTCAGATTTGACGCACAGCCCCGTGATCCCTTTCAATTTAATTTCTGTTGCCTCATGCTCGAGGTTTCTGTTTTCTATTCGGATATCCAATTATCCCAGCATCCACTTGTGGAAGAGACTTTCCTTTGGGGGATGCTCTTCAAAACGAGCCTTCCCCCAGGGGCTCCACGGTTGGAAGGAGCTGCTGTGACAAATGGGACTGCATTTGTTAATTAGTAATTTAGTCCGATTCCCATCTTCCCTTCTCAAAGACAGACATAACCGCCAGGCTTGTGATCAGCGTGAGACGGCGCTGCCACACCGAGCGGGGAGGCATTCCAGCCAAAAGCAGAAAACCTGACATCTAGTTAGCTGGCTCGGGGAGACCGTGGGTAAACATCAACTCTCCCCGGGGCCTTTCCCAGTGAGTGCGGAGAACAGACCCTGGATCTCTACCCCGCCCCACGATGCAAACCTCCTTTGCACCGAGCGGGGGGACTTAGCTCTCCCTCCTTCACACCCGCAGCCTGTCTGTCTCCCTATAAAAGAGCCATTCTCCGTGGGAACAGGCCAGGGGCACCTCCCCAAGAATGCCGCAGACGCCGCATGAACCGCCGCTCACTGAGGGCTTAATAAGCTCCAGGTGCTACACGAGGCCCCCCGACAGTGCAGCTGGCGACCCCTGTCTGCGTCTTATGGGCTGAAAAGCTGAGGACCGGAGCGCTGAGGGTCCCCTGGTCCAGGGTCCTGGGCTGCTCAGTGGGCTAGCCTGGTTTTCCACCCACGTTTGTCACACCGAGTGCTCAACCACGAGGGACTCTCTTTTGGACTGAATCTGACCTAAATACTTCCAGGAAGCCCTCACCGGTTTGGCTCAGTGGAGAGAGCATTGGCCTGTGGACAGAAGGGTCCCGGGTTCGATTCCGGTCAAGAGCATGTACCTTGGTGGCGGGCATATCCCCAGGAGGGGGGAGTGTGCAGGAGGCAGCGGATCCAGGTTTCTCTCTCATTGATGTTTCCAGCTCTCTATCCCTCTCCCTTCCTCTCTGCAAAAATCAATACATTTAAAATACATACATACATACATACATACAATATATTTAAAATACATACATACATACATACATACTTCCAGGAAGGAAAACACACACACACACACACACACACACACACACACACACACCCCTCGACTGGAAAGAGAAAACTAATTAAAACAGGCACCTTTTTATCCCTTGGCGTTGAAAAAAAACAACACACCTATATATCTATATATTTATACATCTGATAATCCCATGGGCTGGTAAAGGTAGGGAGACAGAATAATTCCTGTAGGGGGTGAATTAGAGCAGGCAATTTACACTCTGAAGTCAGTTTAGCAGTCTCTGCTACAATATCCTTGATTCAGTACGGCAGCTGGGTTATACTGATGGCAGAGAGAGAGGGTGTAGGTGTAGGGCAGTGGTCTGCAAACTGCGGCTCGGGAGCCACCTGCGGCTCGGGAGCCACGGTTTGCCGCTCTGCTGATGATTGAGTCGACCACGGGTTTAGGGGAACTCATAAGCCCCGCTGGTGGGACACGGACTAGTACCATCTGATCGGAGAGCTATTCTGCAAGGCCACTTCTCGGCTTCTGCCCCAGACAAATGCGCGCGCACACACACACACACACACACACACACACACAACACACACAACACACGTTCCCAAGGAGGTCAACATCAGGATCTTCACTCCATGTTGTTTGTGGTTATATTACCCTCTATTGCAGCGGCTCTCAACCTGTGGGTCTCGACCCCTTTGGGGGTCGAACAACACTTTCACAGGGGTTGCCTAAGACTATCGGGAAAACACAGATACGATTCACAACAGCAACAAAATGACAGTTATGGAGTAGCAACAAAAATAATTTTATGGCTGGGGGTCACCACAACATGAGGAACTGTATTAAAGGGTCGCCGCCTTAGGAAGGTTGAGAACCATTGCTCTATTGTTTCATGCTTTCAGGGTTTTGTTTTGCTTTTGAATCTAAAAAAAACACACCACACACACTAAAACCCAGTCTTCTGATGATGTGCACTAAAGAAACCCAGCCCTCACCTCCCGCCCCAAAAGAGGAGGGTGTGGCAGTGGCACCCTGAGCCTGGGGTGCTGAAGGAGGGAATGGAAATGAGAACAGAGGGCCGGTCTCTCGGTCTCTCTGTCTCTCTGAGGCCTTGGCACGTGACTCCAGAACTGAGCAGGGCTGGGGGCCGGGGGGGAAGGAGGGCCCAGCCAGGCTAGTTAACATTCCAGGCCCCAAAGAAGCCTGCAGCCCGGAGGAGGGGGCTGCAGATGGTCCCCCCCCCCCCCCGCCCCAATAGGGCAGCGCGGGGATCCGCAGCCTCTTTGTAAGCCAGTGTCTAGGGAAGTCTGAATGGCCAGGGGTGGGGAGCGAGGGGGCCACAAAGGGAGGCAGAACAGAAGGTGGTTGCTAGGCAATGGAGTGAAAAGTCTCAACGCAGGCTTGGAATTTGGGGAAAACCAGTGATCCTGCGCCAGCGTTTTGCAAGACGGGTCCTGGGCCTATTTCCGGCATCAGACTCCTGCCTGTGTGGATCCCAGCCCGGCCCAGCAGCATGCGGGAGGGGAGATGTGGAGGGAGGGGGGTGGAGAGAGAGAGAAAGAGAGAGAGAGAGAGAGAGAGAGAGAGAGAGAGAGAGAGAGAGAGAGAGAGGGAAAGAAGTATAAGGAGGACAGTGAAGGAGACCACAGAGGGGTCAGACTGAGGCCCAATGCAGCCTGTTGTGGACAGTCCACGCTGCGAATGGTCTCCACGTTTTTAAGCAGCTAAAGAAAAAAACCCAAAAGGGTGCCATTTCGTGAGGTGCAAACGATGCGACATTCAAATGTCAGCAACCACAGTCAAAGCCCCGGTGACGGGGACACGGAGGCTGCAGTGCGTGCCATCTCGGCTGCTTTCACCGCAAAACGGCCGGGCGGGGCAGGCCCAGCAGATGCTGTGCGGCCCATGAGGCAGACACTTCGATCTGCCCTTTCCAGAAAACATGGCTGAGCCCCAGAGGAACAGGGAGAAAGCAAACATATCCTTTGGGGATAAATAGGAAAACCCAGAAGAGGTATCGAGGGCCTTCTGGGTGTTGTGTTTATCCTGCATAACGGCTACGTTTTATTTGTTTATTTTTTCATATGTTTTTGTTGACTTCAGAGAGGGAGAGAGAGAGGGGGAGAGAAAACGGTAAGAGAGAACCATGGATCGGCTGTATTTTTTATGCACGCCCTCTACTGGGGATCAAGCCAATAAACTGTCTGCTTAACCCTTTCTTTCTGCTCTGTTCCTTGTAGTCCTTCCTGAGAAGCCTCCAAATGATGGCAAATTTTACTTATTTTCCACAGACAGCGGTATAAAGCTTTAAAAATTTTAAACCAAAGTAAACGTAAGCGCTTCAAGACAAACTAATAACATGAGATGGGAACTAGCATGAGTGCTTCATGGAACACACATGACAAATCCGGCCGGGATTCTGGAACTGCTGTACCAGACTACACACTGCCTTGCTGGCTGTGCAGAGCCCACGAGGAAGGGAGTTTTCGGGTGGACACTTCTCCTGGGGGTGCCCGCCTTCAGGGAGTTCATCGCCGGATCAGTTCCCGGGGCCCGAGGGCACCCTGGCTTACCAGCTGTCTCCCAGGTCCTGGATGCTGCTCCTTCCCTCCTGCCTCTTCTCCAGCTCCACTGCCGTCTGTTCCAGCAGAGCGGACACGGCGTCCTGCGGAGACAAAGGCCCATGGGTTCCTGGCACCCTGTGGCCGCCGCCCCTCCTGGCAAGAACTGGAACTGCTCCAGATGAGGCCCTCCCCATGCACCGAGTGGGTCTGCAGCTTGCCCCGAGGTCCCATACCAGAGATTCTCAACATGTGGGTCGCGATCCCATTGGGGGTCGAACGACCCTTTCACAGGGGTCGCCTAAGACTATTGGAAAACACCTATTTCCCATGGTCTTAGGAACCAACACACCGCTCCTCGGTGTAGCAAAGTGTAGCAATGTAGTTTACTGTTGTCATACGAAGACTGTTACCCATGCTACACCACGATTCAAGACAAAATTTCATTTATTTGTCATTAGAAATAAATATTTCACAATATATAATCACATATTGTTTTTGTGATGAATCCCTATGCTTTAATGATGTTCAATTTGTAACAATGAAAATACATCCTGCCTATCAGATATTTACATTACAGTGCATAACAGTAGCAAAATGACAGTGATGAAGTAGCAACGGAAATCATTTTATGGTTGGGGGTCACCACCACATGAGGAGCTGTCTTAAAGGGTCGCGGCACTAGGAAGGTTGAGAACCACTGTTCCATACATTGGAAGTACCGTGCCTGGCTCTTCTCCCTGTAGTTCTCCTGCCAATAACCCTGTGTGTGGACAGTTTGAGAAGACAGCCCTGTTCAGTGGTTGAGGGAAACAGAATGAAAGGCCTCCGGTTGTAAGGAGATGACAGTGCTGTCAGGAAGACCATCACAGGAACCATCAGGTACAAAGCAAGGGTATAGGAACCATGCTGGATGTGAAGGATGGCTGGTTGGGAAGAGAGAAGCAACGGCTTCTTACAGACATCGTTGCTCAGTCAGCTTGGGGGGAGATGCATGCAGGGAAGGCTTCCTGGAGGAAGAACATCTATACCGAATGGTATCCACAGTGAAAAAGCTGGTGTGACCTAAGAAATTATTTAACCCCTCCCTGACGCAGTTTCCTAACAACCCGTGACCAAGGGTTGTTATAAAGATTATACGCATAAGATACGCAAGGGTACCTAGCTCCTAAATGGCACTCAGGAAGTGGCTGCTAACAGCAAAGCCAAACTGACCTTTTCCGGGCACAAGGTTAAGGGCAGATACGGTTGGTAGGACAAAGCCAGTCTGTCTTTTGGCAAAGGAAAGAGGAACTAAAATGAGCCGGAGGCCTGGTATGTGCCAGGCACTGGTCAATGGCTTACCTACCACGTGGCATCTAACTGAACCTTTGCACCATCCTGGCTGGGAGAGAAGATGACTATTCCCTTGAGGAAAGGGGAAGAGAAAACGGATGTGCCTCAGGTGCATGTGACTTATTCAGGAACAGGCTCGAGAAAGCAGGGGGGGTCTTTTTGTGAAGACCTTGGCCAGCTCTGGTCACGTGATGGAGTGCGGGAGATAGGGTTTGTGATACAGCTTTGTTGTTTATTAGATGTTTTTCCTTAGGTAACCTTTCTGAACCTTGGCAAACTGTACCTAATCAGGACAGTGCCTGCCAAAAAAGGAAGTACACAGAAAATGATGATGATGATAATGAAACATGAGGAAGAGGAGGAAGTGGAGGAGGAGCAAATAGATTTAATTCTGACCCTTCTCCTTACCTGGGTGACCTAGCCCATCCCCTCCAGTGAAATTCCGGGCAGGGACTGCCCAAATAGCCCACTACTGAGGGAGGAAGTCGCATTACAGAATTCCTAACATGTCCATGAGGACCCCATACTCTGCATCACTCCCCATCTATGTGGCCAGAGGCTGTGGGCTTTCCACGTGCAGGGAAGAGTGTAAGGATAGTTCATAGGTTAAAGTGTATTACACTAAAATGAACATATGTATTTTTTAATTTAAATAAAAGGGCAAATGTAAGATTTTTCAAGCAAAAAGAATAACAAAACAGACATCATTGCTCAAGCACTCTTTACAGGGACTTCTTCAGAGCTCCCAACAGCCTCTTCTGACCCAGATCACACATGTACAAGCTGACGGGTGAGATGACTGACCACCATCACCCAACTAAGAAAGCCCCGGCCGGCGTGGCTCAGTGGTTGAGCGTCCACCCTATGAACCAGGAGGTCAGGTTCAATTCCCCAGTCAGGTCACATGCCGGGGTGGCGGGCTTGATCCCCAGCGTGGGGTGTGCAGGAGGCAGCCCATCCATGGTTCCCTCTCATCATTGATGTTTCTGTCCTCTCCCCTTTTCCCTTCCTCCCTGTAATCAATAAAAATACAGTGGTACCTCGAGATACGAGTGCCCTAACATACGAGATTTTTGAGATACGAGCCGTGGAGTGAGCGAGGGATTTTTGCTTTGAAATATGAGCAACATTTGAGATAGGAGTTATCGCGCGGATCGGCCGGCTGCACACAACCCACCAGTTTACCACGACTCGAGCGTCTCATAGTTTCCCACGCCTCAAGGTTACCGAACGAATTAAACTCGTATCTCGAGGTACCACTGTATGAGAGAGAGAGAGAGAGAGAGAGAGAGAGAGAGAGAGAGAGAGAGACCCCTCACCCCAGTCTCTGGCTACTCTTCCCATGGTTTCCCTCTGCCTCTTACAGAAAGCCTCCACTAGGCACAGAGCAGGGTCTCAATAAAGGCTCATTTTGTACCTCCCACCGTTTTTTCTTTCCTTCCCCAATTCATTTTTAAAATGCCGAGAATGAAGGTTCTCATCGCACAAGCTGTATCAGGGCAAGGAAAGCTCAGACGGGGAGGTTACCGTCGGGAAGGAGAAAGCCGCAGGTTGGGGAGCTCTCTCCTACCCCAGCCCCTCCCCCTGCCATCCCCTCCTGGGGGAGGCCACCGCCTCCCGGGGCTGCGTGTGCCAGAGGTGGCCCCGCTCACCGTGCTCTCGGGCCCGGGGGTGGGGGCCTGGGCTCCCCCGGGCTTGGGTTCCCTGCTCTGTTGCTTCAAGTATTTGTAGCTCAGGAGGTTGTACCAGCGCGTCGACCTCTCCCCAGACCGGCACACCTCCGCCAGGCTGATCTGGGCGCCGCCCTGTGGAGGAGGGAAAGGGAGAGTTAGGAGCAGGGCCGACAGGAGGTTTGGGCCATGTGGCCCCTGGATGGCAACCATCACTCCAGGTGGGACAGAAGCTTCTGGAGCGAAAGAGAAGGCCAGGTGTTAATCATTTCCAACCATCATGCATTGGCTAATGATCCATTCCCTGGTTCACTCGTTTGCCAAAAGTTTATTAAATATTTACCTTTAGGTACCGAAATGGAGAGATCCCCAGGCTAGAAGGTTAAAGGGAAAAGTAGGAAAATGCAGAACAGAATATATAGTGTGCCACATTTCCTGTAAGAAATATTTGAGCCGTAACCGGCTTGGCTCAGTGGATAGAGCGTCGGCCTGTGGACTGAAAGGTCCCAGGTTCGATTCCGGTCAAGGGCATGTACCTTGGTTGCGGGCACATCCCCAGTGGAGGTGGGCAGGAGGCAGCTGATCGATGTTTCTCTCTCATTGATGTTTCTAACTCTCTATCCTTCTCCCTTCCTCTCTGCAAAAAATCAATAAAAAATATATTAAAAAAAATACTTGAGGTGCAAGGGGGAGTGAACATGATCACATGATCCTACGTACAGCGAAAATAATGGAAGAGAAAAAAGAAGCCAGTGGATGTGGTCATAGTAGGTGGTGGGACTGGGGCAGACAGGATGAAGAGAGGAGATTTCTCTACAGTAAACCTTTATAAATAATTTTTCTTTCAATAACGTAAATGGGCCCCCTAAGAATAAAACAACCTACAACAAGTGAACTGAATATAACCTCACAGAGAGAGGAACCGCCATCTAAGTATAAATTACATCTTGCCTTCGGAGATGATAAAATGTGAAAATGACGCATGCCCCCAAATCTGTGCTACAGACAAACGTTAGGTGAAGAAAAGTTGCAGGGAAATAACACAGGGGAAGGGGAGGGAGGGGAGAAGAGCGGAGGGGGAGGGCGATGGTCCACAGGGTGGCAAAAAGACCTCACTGAGCCCTCACTGGTTTGGCTCAGTGAGTAGAACATTGGCCTGTGGACTGAAGGGTCCCAGGTTCGATTCCAGACAAGGGCACATGCCCGGGTGGCAGGCTCAATCCAGTAGGGGGCATACAAGAGGCAGCCAATCCATGATTCTCATCATTGATGTTTCTATCCATCGCTCTCACTCTCACCTGAAATTAATTAACACACACACACACACACACACACACACACACACACACACACACACAGTGGTATCTTGAGATACGAGTTTAATTCGTTCCGTAACCTTGAGGCGTGGGAAACTATGAGACACTCGAGTCCCGGTAAATCGGCGAGAGATTACTCCTATCTCAAATGTTGCTCGTATTTCAAAGCAAAAATCGCTCGCTCGACGGCTCGTATCTCAAAAATCTCGTATGTTAGGGCACTCATATCTCGAGGTACCACTGTATGTATGTATGTATGTGTATGTATGTATGTACATGCGTGTGTTGTGTGTGTGTGTATCACTAATGTGGGTGGCACTGGGTCAAGTCCAGAATGAGGCAAGGGAGCGAGCCCTGTCCATCAATATTTCGGAGAAGAGACAGCAAGTGCAAAGGCTTGGAGGGGGGACTTGCAGGTACGTTCAAGGGCACAAGGAGGCTGGAGCAAGCCTTGGGGCTGAAAGCCAGGATAACAGGGGCAGGCAGAAATGGGGAGAAAAAGAAAAAAGAAGGTTTTGTGAAGCATAGGAAAACACTAGCATGGGCAGACCTGAAGGCAGGAGAGAGCAGCATCAGGGTGGGTGCGCTGTCCCTGAGAGAGCACGGCCTAAGATAGGGGTGGGAAAGTGCTCATCCTCAGAACCAGGAGAAATGGCAGAACCCGCGAGACCAGCCAGAGGGGTGGGAGCTGTGGGAACTCTTCTGGTTCCTTCTAGCCTCTCACTGAGCGAAGCCAGGGCCTCGAAGGAGGGTGGGGACGGAGCTGCTGGAGGCTGGAGGGGAGAGGAAAGGAACCGTCCATGGCAGTGGTCGGCAAACTGCGGCTCGTGAGCCACATGCGGCTTGTGAGCCGTGGTTTGCTGCTGTGCTGACGAATGAGTTTCCCGACCACTGGGATAGGGGCTTAATGACAAGGAACAACAGCCTGTAATTACTGGAATCGAGACTCCATGGAGACAAGAATAGACGGCACTCAGCATCACGGCTCACGGGAGCTCTGAGACCTGATGGTGAAGTGACGCCACTCAGCACAGCTGTGCGCTCTCCTGTGGTGCAGGTGGCGGGAGCACCTGGCAGGCCCGGGGCTGTGCCACGCGGGTGGGGAGCCGCTGTGCCGGCTAACCACGAACCTGTGGCATGGAGCTCAGTGGTCGGGGGTGGCGACCAGGGCCCCCACTGGCCATCCTGTGACCCGTTATGCCCCCTAACGCCTCTGTGAGGACCGTGGCCTGTGAAATTGGGGAAGGCGGGCCACATGCTTCTCCAAACCCCTGATCTGGGCCTGGGGACATGAGAGACATGCACAGCGACCCTGTGAGAGGAAGGACAGTATGATGGATCTGCATAAGGGGCGTGGGGCCTGTGTTCACACCTTCCTAAGGCCGCGACCCTTTAAGACAGTTGCTCACGTGGTGGCGACCCCCAACCATAACATTATTTCCGTTGCTACTTCATCACTGTAATCTTGCTACTGTCATGAACTGTCATGTAAATATCTGATAGGCAGGATGTATTTTCGTTGTTACAAATGGAACATAATTAAAGCATAGGGATTAATCACAAAAACAGTATGTAATTATATATTATGACATATTTATTTCTCATTACAAATAAAGGAAATTTTTGTCTTGAATCGTGGTGTAGCATGGACAACAGTCTTCCTATGACAACAGTAAACGACATGGCTACACTTTGCTACACCGAGGAGCGGTGTGTTGGTTCCTAAGACCATGGGAAATAGGTGTTTTCTGATGGTCTTAGGCGACCCCAGTGAAAGGGTCGTTTGACCCCCAAAGGGGTCGCGACCCACAGGTTGAGAACCGCTGGTTCACACCCACACTCTCTGGACGGCCCCGGTAAGTTACTCAGCCTTCGTCCCTCACTGTCAAACAGCGGCAATCCTGACGCTCCTTCCCAGCGCTGCCATGAGGATGAAGGATGAAGCGAGGCCCTGCACGCTAAGTGCTTAGCCCAGCGCCAGACACACGGACACTCTCAGGACGGGCTCTCCGATGGCAGAGGAGATGCCTCAGACTCGGCACACGTCTGGAAGCAGACAGCCCTCTCCCCCTGTGTCTCACTCCCTCGCCCCCTCCAGCCACCAAAACATGACAGCCCGACACGCCATCTCCCCGCGGCACGCGGAGAAAGAGGGCTCTCATTGGCCGAGGCGGGAGACGAGCCACGGTGGGATGCGCGCTTGGCTGCTGCCATGGCAACCAGCACTGGCCAGACATCAATTAGGGAGGAGGAATAAAAGGAGTCCAATTAAGAGAAGAAAACAGGATGGAGTCTCTGCTCATCCGGGCATGGCCAGGGCTGCGGAAGCGCCGGGCTGGGGGCGGCCCGGGGTTTGGAAAACAGGATGGAGTCTCTGCCGTCCTTTCGCGTCCTCCATGCCTGCCACGCCCTTCGGTCACGGTCCCCACCTGCGGGCGCCGGGGAGCCTGGTGCTAAGGACACCCCGAGGGGCTGACCTGGGGGAGCTGCCGAGTGGAACCTGCCTGGGTTCTAACTCTGCACCTGCCACCTCCTGCCGGTGTGACCTGGAGGAAGTCCTTTCTCCTCTCTGTGCCTCAGTTTCCTCACAAGAACCTACTTTATTAGACTGACTGAGACTCAATGCAGAGAATACACGTCAGGAGCCCAGCTCAGGGCCTGCGGCATAAAGGCGAGCTAATGCAGAACCGTGGGTGATAATGACATCCGAGGATGCAGTTATGTGCCCAGCTGAGGAGGGACGGGAACCAGCATCCAGGGCAGACGCTCCACTGCTCTGCCTCCTTGCGGTGCCAGCATCTCCCGGGGGGCGGGTCAAAAATGCAGAACCTGCCAAAACCGGTGTGGCTCAGTGGGTAGAGCGTCGGCCTGCAGACTGAAAGGTCCCAGGTTCGATTCCGGTCAAGGGCATGTATCTTAGTTGCAGGCACATCCCCAGTAGGGGGCGTGCAGGAGGCAGCTGATCGATGTCTCTCTCTCTCATTGATGTTTCTAACTCTCTATCCTTCTCCCTTCCTTTCTGTAAAAAAATCAATAAAATATATATTTTTAAAAAAAGCAGAACCTTACACCCCATCACCTCAGACCCCAGCGCAGACTTGCAGAACCAGAAAAATCTGCATTCTAACCAGGGCCTCCCCGGGTAAGCGGTGTGCGTGTCTCGCCAGTTTGGGGGGTGCGGCTTTAGCACCTCACTTAACCCTCCGAGCCACCTGTCAAATAAGGAAACCGAGACTGAGAGATGAGCTGTCTCTGTGCAGGGAAGCTCAGGGCTGGTGACAGCCGCAGGGCCAGCTTTTCAAAGCTGCAGCCCTTCATTCCCCGGCAGACCAGGGTTTCACAGCACAGGTACCTCAGAGTCGGGGATGAGAGCAAGGAAGGCTCCCCACGGCGGGCAGGTCCTGTGGTTCACGCCAGGAGGAAGGAGGCCAGCCGCCCAGGAGCGGGCCGGCCATGCTGCCACTCCCCAAGTCCTTAGGATTAGAGGGGACACACCATGTGTCCCCTTTGCCCGGCCCGTGTTCTCCTCCGCTCGCTGCCTCCATCCACCACCTCTCAATGGTCCTCAGCACAGTGCGCTTCTCCGCACTGGCTGTTACCATTCAAGCTGGCTCCTGTCCGTCTGGTTCCTCCCTGCGCCCCCAGCAGCCAACAGCTTCCCGGGGAGATGGCGGCGGGCGGAACTACCCTCTAGGAATAAAGCCCACGTCTGGGCCCCACTGTGCTCACGCTGAGTTGTTATTCAAATGCTCTGAGCTCCTCCTAATGGCACAGGGTTCACAGGGCCGGTCACTTCTCTTAACCCATTTGTGCGTCATAACAAGCCCCCGAGTTAGCTCCAAAGCCCCATTTTACAGATGAGAAAACCGAGCCACGTCTGCATGTACTTGGGTCAGCCTGGCTCTAGGGAATGAATGGCTTTCTTGGAACACAGATGTACCCGGGGCTACTTCATCTCCAATCCTGACTTCTGCCAATGGGGGGAAGGAGAGGAGGAAGAGGAGAAAGAGGAGGAGAAGGAGGAGGAAATTGGAGAGGCTCTGCTCCAGGGAGTGGACTAGCAGTGGCCCCATCCAAGCAGAACCTACTGTGTGCCAGACACTTGAGTAGGTGCTTTACATGAACTCTCTCTTTCAATCCTTATAACCACTCTTGTACCCTGTTTCCCCGAAAGTAAGACCCCCCAAAATAAGACCTACTTCCAGTTTTGCCTCTTGCTGTCATATAAGGCATCCTCCCCGATAATAAAGCCTCCCCCGAACATAAGGCCTCCCTGGAATATAAGGCCCCGGAAGCTACTTTAAGGCGTCTGACTCCTGATTTAAAGAGACCTCGCCCTGCCTGAACAGCTCCGGCTGCGCTGCGGCCCATCAGTGAGCTGGTTTGTGATGACAACTACTCCCGTACCGTAGACAGGTCATACATTTCCTTTTTTGTGTGTGTTCAACAATAAACGTGTACCGTAGTCTTCTTCATGGAAAAATAAGACATCCCCTGACAAGGAGACCTAGCGCATCTTTGGGAGCAAAAATTAATATAAAACACTGTCTTATTTTCGGGGAAACAGGGGAGTGGGCGCGAGGCAGGCATTACTATTTGCATTTTATGGATGGGAACACAGGATCAGAAAGGTTAGGTAACTTGCCCAAGGTCACCCAGCTACACCTCGATGGTGGAGGGGGGGATCTGAGCCCCCGTATGTGTGTTCTCCTGTAGTGAGTGCCGCTCGGTAAAGTTACGACATGTGGCTTATCATCTTCGAGGTCCTGGCAACTATAAGAGCACTTTCAGGTCCGTCACCCCACCTCCCCCCAGAAGTCTGAGAACGCTGCCTGCGCGTAGCAAGGTCCCTGCCCCGAGGCCCGGTGAACCCATGGCCTTTCCTCCAGACTAGTGGTTCTCAACCTGTGGGTCTCGACCCCTTTGGGGGGTCAAACGACCCTTTCACAGGGGTCGCCTAAGACCCTCGGAAAATGCAGATATTTACATCGCGATGCATAACAGTAGCAAAATGTCATGGTCGGGGGTCACCACCCCATGAGGAACTGTATGCAAGGATCGCGGCCTTAGGAAGGTTGAGAACCGCTGCTCCAGACCTTCTCCCTGGAGCACACGAAGCACCGCCCCCCAGAGGACAGACGGACAGACAGACGCAGCCCTCACCAGGCAGTCCTCCGGATGGCTCTGGCCAGTGGTGCAGACGTCCACTCTTAAGGTCTTCTGGTGAAGGGCGGGGTACGACATGGACACCCAGAACACCTCATTGAACACGAGGGCGTCCGAGGCGTCCAGGGGCCGCGTGCGGAACAGGCAGGTGGTGCTCTCGGAGCAGGGAAGGACGGCCACACGGACGTTCCTAGAGGGAGACAGAGACGCGGGGGAGCCCGGGTCAGCCCAGGTCCAAATGCCCAAGAAAACGACTTGGGCATTTATGATCTGTAGACGGTACGGTAGTAGCTGTCATCACAAACCAGCTCACTGATGGGCCGCAGCGCAGCCGGAGCTGTTCGGGCAGGGCGAGGTCTCTTTAAATCAGGAGTCAGACGCCTGACGGGAGCTTCGGGGGCCTTATATTCTGGGGAGGCCTTATGATCCGCGGGCTGCAAATGCCCAAGAAAATGACTGTCCTTTCTCAGGTCGCCACGCAGGGGTGGGTGGGTGAAGGATACAGGGGAGGGCCCCTCAGGATAACAGACGGCTCTTCCTCCCTCCCCCTGCATCTCCTAAGGCCTTAGAACCTCCACGGATGGGGAGGCTGAGACTGGCTGCATGCAAAGGCCCACATGCGGGACCAACGAGACTGCTTTACCCGCTGAGGAACCTGCAGACATTGGCTGGGAGGAAGGCCAAGTGTGGCAACCCCTGCGGTGGGGAACGTGCCATCCGAGCAAAATCACAGACGCCTGTACCCTTTGACCCAGACGGCTCGCTTTTAGGCTCTCTGGCCCGACACCCCTCCCTGTGGGAGGACCAAGGAGCTGTGCAGAAGGTCCCCGCTCCCGGCGCTGTGTGGGTGAGCCGGAGACGGAAAACCACCCCTGTGTGCCATCCCATCTTCCTGCTGCTTGGCCGGCTCTCCTCCTGCCCCCCCCCCCCCACTTCTCACATGGCGCACCCCCGGAGGCTGGCCGGGTGCAGACCACAGAAATATGAGCGCCGGCCGCTGCCGTCCAGGCTCAGGGTGCAGTGAGAGGAGAACAGGAAGGCAGATGGGCTCCAGGAAACATAACCTGTCTGTGGCGAGAGGAGCCAGCAGGCAGAGGGCGGGTGCCTGCGGGGCGATCGGTTTCAAGGAAACCCCCGCGACACCCCTTCCCGACAGCAGCACAGGGATGGCGTGGGCGCTGGAGGACGGCGCACCTGTCTCTCTGCGGGGGACACCCGAGCTCAGGGCAGACAGAAGGGGCCAGGACCACCTTCTTCACGAGGCTTCAAGTTCATGGGGGCGGAGAGGTGCTCAATGACTCGTTCTCTTCGTGCTGGCACTCAGTAGGTGCTCAGGACCTTCGTGCTGGCACTCAGTAGGTGCTCTGGACCTCCTTCAACCTAGAGGGTCCAGAGTGCTTCTCATGAGAGCTGGCATGTTTGCCACCAGGCCTATATCCACATTCCTGTCTGACCCTTCACGTCACGGTCATGGACATGAACTACCGTATTTTCTGGGATATAAGACGACTTTTTAACCCAGGAAAATCTTCTCAAAAGTCAGGGGTCGTCTTATACGCCGGGTGTCATCTTATAGGGAGAGTATGTCCCAAACTCTCTATTTTAACTGGAAAAGTCGGGGGTCGTCTTATACGCCGGAAAATACTACCCACAGTGGGTTTACGGAGGCCGTTGTCCGAACAGGAGAGGGACCCAGGGTTGGCTGCAGAGAGGATGACACACACTCCACCTTGTCAGCTAGATACTCACACTTTCTGGTCCTGCTGCGGCAACAGAGCGGACAGGTTACTCAGCTGGACGATTAATATTGCAAACTGCTTATTCTTCTCGTCATACCTGCAAGGAAAGGGGGCACCTGAGGCACCTGCGGGTAACGCATTTCTCTCTCTCTCTCTCTCTCTCTCTCTCTCTCTCTCTCTTTCTCTTTAGATAAATTTTTATTGATTTCAGAGAGGGAGCAGGGGAGAGAGAAACATCCAGGATGAGAATCACTGATCGACTGTCTCCTGCACGCCCCACACTGGAGATTGAATCCGCCACCTGGGCATGTGCCCTGACTGGGAATTGAACCCCGACCTCATGGTTCATAGGTCAATGCTCAACCACTGAGCCAGGCCGGTTGTGCTGTGACTCCCTTAAGGATCACAGACGTGGCTGCGGGCAGCTCTGGGGACCGTGGTGAGTCAGACAGCACAGGCCCACGTTCCGCTGCCGTGCAGGAATGCGGGCGCCATCACTCTGAATGTTAAAGGGAAGTCAGAGGGCGCCATCACTCTGAATGTTAAAGGGAAGTCAGAGGTTGGGGTGAGATTTCCTGATATTTAAATATTGGTAATTCATTCTTATTTTTTAAAAAATACGGAGGCCCTGGGGGGTGTGGCTCAGTTGGCTGGGTGTCCAGACCCTGCAGAGAGAGGTTGCCAGTTTGATTCTCAGTCAGGGCACATGCCTGGGATGCGGACTCCATCCCCTGTAGGGTGCACAAGGGAGGCAGGGGATTGATCCATGTTTTGCTCTCACATTGATGTTTCTCTCTCTCCCTCTCTCTTCCTCTCTCTAAAAGTCAATTTAAAAAATGTGTTAAAAAGATTTTGAGGCCCTAGCCAGTGTGGCTCAGTTGGTTAGAGTGTCATCCCATACACCAAAAAGTGTGGGTCTGATTCCTGGTCAGGGCACATTCCCAGGTTGTGGGCTCGATCCCCGGTTGGGCCATGTTCAGGAGGCAACCAATTAATTTTTCTCTCTCCCTTCCTCTCTCGAAAATCATTTTAAAAAATATATATGTTATTGACTGTTTACAGAGAGGAAGGGAGAGAGATAATTAGAAACATCGATGAGAGAGAAACATCGATTAGCCACCTCCTGCACACCCCCTATTGGGGATGTGCCTACAACCAAGGTACGTGCCCTTGACTGGAATCCAACCTGGGACCCTTCAGTCCGCAGGCCGACACTCTATCCACTGAGCCAAACTGATTTTGGCTCGAAAACCATTTTTTAAAAAAATGGTTAAAATGGCAAACTTTAAAAAAAAAATTGAGGCCATGCCCCATCAAGAGAAACCAAGAACCACCCATCTGGGCTGCAGCCCCAGGGGGTGACGTCGGTCCAGACGGCTGAGACCCGGTTGAGATGCTGCGACAAAAGCCACAACAACGAGAGGCGGGAGGGCTCAGGCAGGGGCTGGCTCTGCCACTGGCCCGCGCAGTGAGTGGGGGGCACCTAACAAGGCCTTCAAAACCTCCTTTTTCTCTTGCAAACGGGGTGCTGGGAGGCACGGAAAGGGTGGCCCCTTCTAAAGAGGAGGCCTCACTGCCAGCAGGTCCTGCTGCTCTGCCCTCCTCCTGGGCGGGGGGCTGGGAGGATGCTCTGCCCCCTCCCCGTTACTCACTGCAGGGCGACCTGAACCCGGGTTGCTCCCACCGCTTCTGGCTCCTCAGTGTCGAAAGCAGGGGCTTCTGAGCCACAGAGTCTGGAAGGCACGTGGGAAAGAGAGGCGTCAGTCAGAATCCCTTGCAGCGACCTGCGCTCTGTCCGGGAAGGGGTGGTCGCTCAAGGAGAAAAGGTTGGCAGGTCTGCTCACCCCTCCCCCCACCCCCCGCAGACCCTGCCTTCCCACCATCCCTCCAGGTCTTTCTTGAAGGGGCTCCCCTTTCTCTCATACGTGCTCCCCCTAGTCTTACGCCCCAAACTAGTGCTCTCCCAAACTGGAAGCACCTCAACCCTAGGAGGGGCTGCCTTGCCTGCATCTTTGGGGGAAGGAGAAGGATCACTGGGGCATGCCC
The DNA here is from genome assembly GCA_004026805.1 of Lasiurus borealis. Lineage (NCBI taxonomy): Eukaryota > Metazoa > Chordata > Mammalia > Chiroptera > Vespertilionidae > Lasiurus > Lasiurus borealis. Next base: position 10,308 of record PVJN01006105.1, on the reverse strand, counting down.
TGCTGTAGGGGATGTCCCTCCCATACACCTTGGGGGCCCAAAGTCTGCAGGACCAGAGTCCCCAGAGACCCGGGATTCGGGGACCCACCTCTGCACAGAAGCCTCATACACGCCGCTGTCCCCGGCCACGGATTCATCCGACACGGCGGCAGAGACACAGGCCACTTTGAGGCCACACCCCTGGGCCGTATTCACCGCTGGAGGAAGAGGGGGGGAAAGGTGGTAAGATGGGGTTCAGAACCAGGGCACTGTCTCTGCAACACACACTTTACACCCGTCCGCCCTCTGTCCTCAGAGGGCCCTGACACAGTCCCACCACGTATGGACGCGACAGCCAGGTGCTGCCTGGCTGTGGGGTGAAGAAAGGGTAGCATCCGACTCTGTGTTTGGCGTCCGGGTGAAACTGCCTGGGTCCGGGTCTCAGCTCCACCACTTTAACTGCTTCAAGACACTGAGACCCTGCCCGGCCGGCGTGGCTCAGCGGTTGAGCACTGACCTATGAACGAGGAGGTTGCATTTGGATTCCTGGTCAGGTCACATGTCCGGGTTGCAGGCCCACTCCCCAGTAGGGGGAGTGAAGGAGTCAATCAGTGATTCTCTCTCATCACTGATGTTTCTCTCTCTCTATCTCCCTGGCTCTGATATAAATATGAAAAGATACTGGGCCGAAAGCAGTTTGGCTCAGTGGATAGAGTGTCGGCCTGCAGACTGAGGGTTCCAGTTTCGATCCCAGTCAAGGGCAGGTATCTTGGTTGTGGGCACATCCCCAGTAGGGGGTGTGCAGGAGGCAACTGATCGATGTTTCTTTCACCGATGTTTCTAACTCTCTCCCTTCCTCTCTGTAAAAAATCAATAAAATATATTTTTTTTTAAAAGAAAAGATACTGGGACACCGATGTCATATCTGTAAGCCCCGATTCCTCATCTGTAAAATGGGGAGAATACCCAGCTTGTAGGGCTGCTGGGAAGACTCACTCCGACATTATAGGGGAGTTGGTAGCATAGAGACTGGCGTGGGGAAAGCGCTCTACAAAACCCATTATCACGGTCCTTACTGCGAGGACACCCCCATGTCTTCTGGGTGAATCCCTGCCCTCAGGAAGGACAAGGGAGGGGCGGGAAGGATGGAAGCACCGGCTCTCCGGGTGGCCTGTCCCATTCCACCCCTGGCTCAGCTCAGCTCAGCTCCCTGTCCTTGATGGAGGCCCTCAAACATCTCCGGAGGTGGGGGTGGGGGCAGCCTGGAGAGACTGGGGGTGAGCCGGCTGGGGAAAGGGACGTGGCGGGAACCTGGAGGTGCCAGCAGCCACCTGGGGTGGCCTCCCCAGCCTGGGGCCCACACCTGCCGCAGCCCACAGACCTCCTGCCTCCAGACCCCCACATCCCCTCCACCCGCTAAGCCACTTACGGAGATTAATTTGTCTGCTGACTCCACGGCAGCCCTAATCCCTTAACCTGCTTAGCGCTGGGGCTCAGCCTGGCATCGATGGCTGCGGGGAGGGTCTGGAGGTGGCAGGATGGAAGCGCCTTCCTAAGAGGGGCTGCCGCTGGCCCATGGCCTGAAGGACGCTCTGTGGGCGGGAGGGGAGTCACTCCTGGCACACGGCTGGGGTCTGAGTGTTTGAGAGGGGGCTGGGCTTGAGTGTTGTTAGAGGTCCCACCTGCACCTCCTCTCCGGGGACCAATCGCTGAAGCTGCCACCTGCGGCAGGAGGAAGCCTGGTGCTTTTATTTGTTTGCGAGCACGAGGCTGACTCCCTTCCTGCTGAGGGCACCTGGGGGTCTCTGGGCTCCTTGTCTCAGGAACCTCACGCTGCAGAGCCCCCAATGAACCAGGGGCCTTCCCCCTTTGCTGCCACTGGCCCGCCCTGGCACACAGAGGGATAATGCTGGGCACCGCCTGCCCCCCCGCCCATGCCTGTGGCCTCCATGCTCAGGTGAGTCCGGACTCTCGTTCGCCACTCGAGGAGGCAGGAGCAGGCAGGCACCTGAGGCAGGCAGAGTTGGCGTCAGCCTTCACGTGGGTTCTGGGCAGGCCTGGCACCCATCCTGACACTTCCGCTTCCCCGCGGTGACACTGACCATGTGACCTCCCCGTGCCTCCCTTCGATCTTCTGTTTTATGGGGATAAAGCTGCACCTACCCTGTTCCCCAGAAAGTAAGACATCCCCTGAAAATAAGACCTACTTCCAGTTTTGCCTCTCGCTGTCATATAAGGCATCCCCCCGAAAATAAGATCTCCCCGTTAATAAGGCCTTCCCCAAACATAAGGCCTCCCCGGAATAGAAGGCCTTCCCGAAGCTACCGTCCGTCAGGCATCTGACTCCTGATTTAAAGAGACCTCACACTACCTGAACAGCTCCGGCTGCGCTGCGGCCACTCAGTGAGCTGGTTTGTGATGTCAACGACTACCGTACCGTAGACAGGTAATAAATTTACTTTCTTTTTTTTGTTCAACAATAAATGTGTACCGTGTTCTTCATCATGGAAAAATAAGACATCCCCTAAAAGAAGACTTAGCGCCTCTTTGGGAGCAAAAATCTAATATATGACACTGTCTTATTTTCGGGGAATCAGGGTAGCTCAGGGTGGTGGTGAGGCTCACATGACCACCGATGCAGCACAGTGTCCTGTACTCCTGCATTCGGTAAGGCACAGCCGGGAAAGGCCGGAGCCGCAGGTGAGCTTACCCAGCACCTGCTCGGTCCTGACCATTCGCACCCAGAGCCAGGCGGGCATCGTGGGGCCAGAGCGCGCCGAAATGTCCCAGGAACCAACACCCTGGGCTACTGTGCTTGCTGAGAGGAGAGTGACAACACAGACGCTGGGTTCCTGGGTCAGAGAAACGCCCAGATTCCAGTCCTTGCTTTCCCACTCCTGGGAGGGGCTATGGCAAGTGATATTACTTAAACTGCTGTTTTCTCATCTGTGAAGTGGGCACAAGTGACCAATTGCACCCTATAAGTCACATGGCCCACCTTTGATGCCCCCCGATGAATGTTAGCTGTTACATTATGGGGCTTTCTCTCACTAAGCCTTAGCTGCCCTCCTCAGCACTGCCTTCTGCATGGACGACTCCAACGTGAACCTCCATCCGCACCAGCACGTTCATCCCAACCCCACGCAGAGTGGGAGTCAGATCACACGCCCCGGCTGCAAACACGCCCCTGGATCCCCGCTGCAATCCGGATAAAACCCAAACTCCTTCCCACAGACCCCCAGGCCTTCCGGGACCAGACTCCCCCCGCTTCCCCAGCCCTGCCGGTGACCCCGACGCCTGGCCCCTCCGGCGGACCCCTGGCCCCGGCCTCAGAGACGTGCTCTGACTTCCCCCAAGCCTGGCTTGTTCACCCCCGTGGAAGCCCCGGGCCAAGGCCACCTTCCTCCACAGCCCAACCTGAAAGCCTCCCTCCCAGCCCCTCGTCGTTTAATCTCTTCCTGGGGCTTTTATTGGCCTGGCTGTGCAGTGACCGCCTGGACGCTCCACGGGAGCAGGGACCCGCCTGTCCTGAATACCGTATCCCTGCGACTAGCCCAGGGCCTGGCACAGGGCACCTCTGCGGAAGGAATGGATGAACCACGTGCATCCGTTTGCACGAGACTGGCATTTCACTTTAGTGTGCTTAATAATAATTCCCTGCTGAATGAATGAATCCACCACTGGAAAAACCCTTAGCCCAAGAGGTAGGACATGGTGAGTACACTAACTATTTACTGAATAAATCAATCGATTGATAAATTCTATGGTATGATAATGATCATGATTATTATTGTGGTCCAGGCCCAGGCCTGAGAAGTCCCCCCCCCCTCCCTCCCTCCGTCCCTGGGGGAGGCTCCCCCGTACCCCGCCGTGGTTGTGTTCTCTACCTTGGCCCAACTGCTTGCTCTCCGCTGCGGGTCCCTCCAGCTGGTACCGCTCCCGGCTGCCCCCGCCCAGGCTCAGTTCGCAGAGAGCGGCGCTCAGCTCGGGGTCTTCGAACTCCAGGGGGCTCAGGAAGGCGTCCCCGGCCAGGAGCGGGTCGTCGATGAGAGGGGAGCAGGGCGGGGACGGGGAGGAGAGGGAGGAGCGCGGGGACAGAGAAGTCATGGACTTGGGGGTGCCGGTGAGGGAGCGCAGGGCCTGCTGGCGGCCGCCCGCCTCGGCCCGCTGGGTCTTGGCCACCTCGTCCTCGTGGATGGTGGTGATGCAGCCCGAGGGCCGGAAGCCCGCGGCCCCCTCCAGCAGCAGGAACTCCGCCTTGCGCTGCAGCTCCGCGTCCAGCTGCTCGAAGGGGTCGTAGTAGAGGTCCGTGAAGCTGGCCGAGGCCGAGGAGTCCAGGCTGGAGGCGGCCAGGGAGCCCCGGCTGGACGTGAGGGACCCGGGGCTGCTGCCCGAGGACAGGGACTGCATGCTGCTCGAGAGGCTGGGGGCGGGGGGAGAGGAGGGAGGGTGAGGATGCACGGAGTGGCTGCGGCAGCCGGGACCTAAGCACTGAGGGTGCGCGGTCTCGGGGGACCCTCTTGACAGTCTCCGGGACAGACCATGCACCCTCGTTTCGCTAGAGCAGCGGTTCTCAACCCGTGGGTCGCGAGCCCTTTGGGGGTCGAACGACCCTTTCACAGGGGTCGCCTAAGACCAGCGGAAAACACCTATTTCCCATGGTCTTAGGAACCAACAGACCGCTCCTCGGTGTAGCAAAGTGTAGCCATGTAGTTTACTGTTGTCCTAGGAAGACTGTTACCCACGATTCAAGACAAAATTTCATTAATTAGAAACAAATATTTCACAATATATAATTGCATATTGGTTTTGTGATTAATCCCTATGCTTTAATGATGTTCAATTTGTAACAATGAAAACACATCCTGCCTATCATATATTTATATGACGGTTCATAACAGTAGCAAAATGACAGTGACGAAGTAACAATGGAAATAATTTTATGGGTGGGGGTCACCACCCCATGAGGAGCTGTCTTAAAGGGTCGTGGCCTTAGGAAGGTTGAGAACCACTGCACTAGAGGAAACCGATACCCCGAGAAGGCAACACAATAAAAAACTGGCAGAGCTGGGATTCGAACCCAAGCCAACTGCCTTCAAGCTCACTTCCCCCTCTGTATCTCTGCTCCCCAAACCTCCGCTGGCTGCTTTCCATTTTCATCATATTTTCTCATATTTGAATCTAGCCCGAAATAATATATTAATTCACATCAACTCAGTTTATTATGCTTTAATATATAAAGTTTCCTTTTAATATATACACATATATTAAATATGTATTTAATATAATATGTATATATTAAAAGGAAACTTTAAATCCTAAGGATAAGTGGAAATGCAATATCCTATATTATAAAAGCCTAATATGTATATATTACAAGGAAACTTTATAACCTAAGGATAAGTGGAAATGCAATATTCTATATAATAAAAGCCTAATATGCTAAATGGCCGTCCAATTGCCAGTTCAAACAATCAAAGTGTAATATGCTAATGATATGCTAAGACTGCTCAACCTCTTGCGATGACATGCACTGACCATCAGGGGCAGACACTCTGATCCGCAGGATAGCTGCGGGTCTGGCTGATAGAGACTGAGCGAGATGGGCTGGACATGCCCTCCCTTGTCCCTCCCCAGCCCTGATCGTGCACCAGTGGGGTCCCTTTGCCTGGCCTGCACCCTCTCGCCATCTGGGATGCCTCAGGGGATGTCCAAGAGCTGGTTTTGGACGGATTCCGCTCAGCGCAGGAGCTGCGCCCTGGTGGTGAGTGCACCAGAAGCCAGACTCACGGCTGGTGAGGGCAGTGTCAGTGGCGGGAGCCTCTCCTGCCCCTGCGGCAGCGCTAAGGATGTCTGACTGACGGCTGGGAGCAGGCCGAAGCCATCAGCTGGACATCCCCCAAGGGCTCCTGGTCTGTGAGAGGGTGCAGGCCGGGCTGAGGGACCCAGTGCATGATTTCATGCACTGGGCCTCTAGTAACCAATAGAAGGCTACGATTGAAATATCTGAGGGCCCGGCAGAAGGCAGCCAATCAATGATTTTCTCTTATCATGGATGTATCCCTCTCTCTCTCCCTCTTCCTTGCTCTCTGAAATCAATAAAAATATGTTAAATAAATATATATATATATACCGTGTTTCCCAGCATATAAGACGACTGGATGTATAAGACAACCCCCAACTTTTCCAGTTAAAATATAGAGTTTGGCCGAAACCGGTTTGGCTCAGTGGATAGAGCATCGGCCTGTGGATTGAAGGGTCCCAGATTCAATTCCGGTCAGGGGCATGTATGCTGGTTGCGGGCACATCCCCAGTTGGGGATGTGCAGGAGGCGGCTGATGGATGTCTCTCTCATCGATGTTTCTAATTCTCTATCCCTCTCCCTTTCTCTCTGTAAAAAAATCAATAAAATGTATAAAAAAAAAAGAGTTTGGGATATACTCGCCCTATAAGAGGACACCTGACTTTTGAGAAGATTTTCCTGGGTTAAAAAGTCGTCTTATACACCGGAAAATACAGATACACACACACACACACACACACACACACACACACACACACATATCTGAGAAAAACAAATGCTGTGAAATCCCAGCGACGCCCAGCTGCCCACCAAGCCCCGGCCTGAGGCCTGCGCTCCACGGTGTGCGGGAGGGGCACCCGCACCCGGCCAGCCCCGGCCAGCGCAGTCCTCGCTGCCACCGCTCACCTCTTCAGCTGGGAGTGCAGAGCCGCCACCTGCCGGGTGGCCTCCTCCAGTTCTCTCACCAGCTGGTTCCGCTTACTGTTCAACTTCAACCTGAAGGGAGAGAGGGCATGAGGGGGAGCCCCGAGCAATGGGCCCCTGAAGGAGGAACCACAGGCATGTACCCGTGGACGTGGACACACGGACACACCGGAACCTTCTGGAAGCATTTCCCCGTGATGTTTGAGAAGACGTGAGCTCCCTATATTACCCAACAGCAACGGCTTGTATCATCAGCCACAATCTACCCAGTGCTGTGCTGGGAAACTTAGGACATTGTTTTAGTTCATTTGCATAATAACCCTGCGAGGTAAGAATGGCTTTTGCCGCTTTGCATGTGAAATTGTTGTTCTGAGGTTCAGTAATTTACTTAAAGCTACAGAATTAGGGTTCTACCCAACTTTACCTCCCCCAACTTCCATGGAAAAACCTAACCACACGCTCCCTCCACCAGCACCCAGGCCTTCAACACAGGCGCTGCGTGAAGACCAGAGCTGGCTCTAGACACCTGAGCAGTGGCCAGGGATGGGCGGGGACTGTTAATGGTCAGCGGGGCCCGTGAAATTCCAGAAAAGACCACTGGAGCAGCCGGCAGAGAGGCCTTGGCATGGTCCCTGGACGCCCGTCCCTGGCACCGTCCTCCCAGAGTCCTGCCCGGAGCAGGGCAGGCAGCAGGCGGGCACATGGAGCCCGAGGTGAACAGAATCCTTGACTCTGCACAGAACGAGCAGGGCTGAACCCCTGACCCTCCCTAAGAGCACAGCCCTGGAAGGAAGAGGCCAAGGAGCCACAGGGCCCCCATTTCTACCTCTGTGTTCCTTTTCTCTGGGAGACAAGCACGGAGGCGTGCGATGTGAGTAAAAGTAGGTCCCCCCTGAAGTCCCAACAGGATGCTGGGGGGCAAGGAGTCAGGGTGCAGCCGTGGGCAGGCCTGAGGCCTCCCCCCAGAGGCGCTGGGCTGAGCCGGCCAGATGGCATGTGTGTGTGACGCCAGGCACAGGCTGCGAGGCCAAGAACAAACCAAGCATCGAAGGCAGAGGCTGCGGAAGGTGCCCCAGCTGAGCTCAGCAGCTGGGGTGCTGCTTAAAAATGCAAGAGCCTGGGCTGCATCCAGGCCTGGGGAACCGGTCCCTGGGGTGCAGCCAGGGAGCCCACACTCTTAACAAGCACCTTGCATGAACGCACAGCCGCTCTAAGAAGTGGTGGGAGCCCCTATGGGAGGGGAGGGGATGTCTGTCATTCTGACTTATTTGTGACGGGGGTTGGCAGGCCCTGTGGTGTGGCTTAATTTTCCTGTCCTCAAAGGCATCTTGAGTGGAAAGGCTATTATGTAAAGATGAGGCCCATAGTATTCCCATTTCCAGACACAGGAGAGAGAGAGGGAGGAAGGGGGGAGAGAAAGAGAGATGGATGGAGAGAGAGAAAGAGGATCATGGGATCCAGAAAGAGACCTAAGGAGACAGGAGTCAGAGGGATGGACAGACAGACAAACGTGGTCCGGAAGCAAACAGCTGTAGATGCGAAGACTGCTGAGTCCGCTTTCTCCTCTCGCCTGCAGAGGCTCACAACTTTCAGCCTGTCCCTACCCTTCCCCGGGGTCTCCCCGCCTCCTGCCCACATGCCCCTGGCTGTCCTCTGCATGTCCCCCAGAGGGCCCTGTCCTGGGGGACCTTCAAGTCACCCGCTCAGCAGCTGCACCCCGATGGGCTGTGTGCACTCATAGTTCCAGGGAAGCCACCCAGGGCCTGAAGGCTTTAATACAAGACCTTTGGCATGGGCAGCCGCCTAAAACCAGAATGGACCCCAGAGCCAGTGGACTGGGGATCTACCCACAGCTCTGCCACTCCGGGGTGCTGAGGGTGCTGGAGATCAACCTCAGGGCTGCCAGGTTTAAATGAATGATTGTATGACAGTAATGGACACAATAAATGAATGAATGAGAAGCTGGGCATGTCGGGACCTCCTGTGGGTGTGAGGCTGTGCTCTGTGCAGTGTGGGTGTGCATATCGGTGTGACAATGAAGGAACTAAAGTCTGTGACAAGGTTGAAAGCGAAGAATGTAAACCAGTGGCCTGCAGATTAAGTCAGGCCATAGGAAGAAGCTGACTGGCCTTCACAGCAATTTAAAAAAAAGTTCGGATTTGCCCAGCCAGTGTGACTCAGCAGTGGAGCATTGTCCTATGAACCAGGAGGTCACGGTTTGATTCCCAGGCAGGTCAGGGCACATGCTCAGGTTGTGGGTTCGATCCCTGGTGCAGGGTGTGCAGGAGGCAGCCGATCAATGATCCTCTCTTATCATTGATGTTTCTCTCTCTCTTCCTCCCTCTCTGAAATCAATAAATTTAAAAAAACACACGCTTTTGGATTAGTTGTCAATATTAAAAAAAATAAATTCATTCTAACACTTTTCTTAAAACACCGGGACCTCTGGCAGCCCCCGGACGGGCAGTGAGGGAAGGACCCCACGCCCCACCCTCCTCCCCTCACCCTCCCAACTCCCAACCCCGGCCCCGGCCCGGCCCACCTCTCGGTCAGCGCCTTGCTCTGGGTGTCCCGGGCCGCCTGCAGGTCCTTCTCCAGCCGCTTGCGGGCCATCTCCAGCTGCTCCGCCTCGCCCTGCGTCCACTTCCGGGGGCTGATGAAGCGCATCTCCTTCAGCAGCTCCTCCTTCTCGCTGATGAGGATCAGCCGGTCCCGCTCCGAGTCCAGCACGCCGGGCCAGGCCTCACTGTCCAGCTTGGCCAGCTGGATCTTCAGGTTGGCGATCCTGCGGGCCGAGACGGGGGGCATGACCGGGGTGCCCGAGGCACTGCGGGAGCAGGGTACTAGGTGGCACGTCCAAGGTTGTGAGGTCCAAGGGTCTGTGGCGTCCTCTGAGCAGCCTGACAGTTCCTGACTCTGTTCTGCTCAGCATGTCGTCCCCGGGAACATATTTTTACCCGGGAGACACAGGCAGTGCCCGGCAAGTGCCAACAATGAGCAGGCGCAGCAGGGAAGGGGTAGAGGCATAAACAAGGCAATGTCCTTGCCGGGGGCAGGGGGGAGACACACTAGCCTGGCAGAGTGGAATCAAGAGCTGGGTTCATCACCAGACAACAGCCTCTTACCACCAGCTACGTGACCTTGGACAAGTCATAATCTCGCTAACCATTCCTCATGAGTTGTGAGTTGAAGGCTTTGAGACACATCCATAAACTCTCAGAGTGCGCTACTTGGCACATAGTAGGTGATCAATAAATGTTCCCGCTGCCTGTTGTTGGTATCTGGTTTGACCAACATGACATTGGCAAACTCCCTGAGCCTTGCCCACTCCCCAACCAAGTCTCTCAGTAGGCACGGATTCTTAGAGTTAAATTCCATAGTCACATGTAAACATAACAATTACTCATCATTCAGAATTATTGTGCAACTGAGCCATTATGTATTTATTATATCATGCTTGATGGAGGCTCCCATTTGGTAGATAAACAGGTGCTAACCCAACGGCAGTCAGGGGCCCCCCACAACCTTAGGGGGGGTGGTGGCAGCACTGTGTGGGGCCTGAGGCCTGGAGCTGGGGTTTGGCTCTGGCTTTTTTTTTTTTT
>PVJN01006104.1:0-77413 GCA_004026805.1 Lasiurus borealis | reverse complement strand
CAAGAAATATTCAACGTGATGAATAGCAAGAACCTACAACCAAGAATAATCTATCCAGCAAGGCTAACATTCAGAATTGAAGGGCAGATAAAGAGCTTCACAGATAAGAAAAAGCTAAAGGAGTTCATCAACTCCAAACCAGTGTAATATGAAATGCTGAAGGGTACTCTTCTAGAAGAGGAAGAAGAAAGAGGTAAAACACAAAAAGTTATGAACAAATACATATCTATCAACAAGTGAATCTAAAAATTAAGTGAATTAAAAATCTGATCAACAGAATAAACTGGTGAATAATATAGAATCAGGAGCACAGAAAGGGAGTGGACTGTTAATTCTTAGGGGGAAAAGGGTGAAGGGTGTACAGGGAGAGAGTGGACAAAAATCATACACCTATGGATGAGATCAATGGGAGGGAGCTAAGGGCAGAGGGAGGGGTGGGAGCTGGGTGGAGGGGTGCTAGGGAGGGGAAAAAAGAGAAACAAATGTAATAATCTGAATAATAAAGATTTAATTAAAAAAAAAAAAGATTACTCTTAGTGGCACCCGCACCTTCATTCAGAACCCCTCAGCAGGCAGGTCTTTTCCTGTGCTTTCACACTCCTGTCTGATTGGCTGCCTCAGTCTCTGCTGATAGTGCCTGTACAGGGCTCCTCTCAAAGTCATCACCTCCAGAGGTCAGTAATCTAGAAGTCTAATACCAACAAAGGGTGCCTCAGGAATGGCTTTGGTTGTCTAGTTCTAAGTAAAGCCATAGAAAATGTCTCTCTTGAGATCTATCTTATATAATAAAGAGCTAATATGCAAATGGTCATCACACCCTCGCACCAGAACCGGGGGACCTGAGGCCAAGCTGGGGGACCTAAGGCTGCAATCTCCTTGTCCCCCTGCAGGGATTGATGGGTGTGGGGCTGGCTGGGGCTGGGTCTCATGTGATTTTGAGGCATGCATGGGTGGGCAGGGACTTGACTCTGGGTCCTGCAGCATGCCCTAGACTCTGACAGGAGGAAGATTTTCATATACATTTTACTAATTTTCTTTCCTCTCTGACAATTCTATTATAGAGAAAGGGCAAATAGCAGTATTAAAATATTTCTCTAATTAATTTCCTTTTAATGTGCACAAATTTCATGCATCAGGCCACTAGTCAATTTATACTAGGGTGAGTTTTACATGTTCAAAGACATTAAATACATAACTAATGATTAATCTCTGAAGCCACCACATTTTTTTTAGTTTTAATTTTGAAGTCTTAAGACTTCAATTTAAAATAAATGTTCACTACCAGTTTGACAACTACCATTTTCCCCAGATTTTTCTGAATTTTATATTCAACTCTTCAATTCTTAATTTACTTTATTATAAAATTTAGATCGAATTACCACTTCCTACAATATTCTATAATATACATTTAAAATAATTTCCTAAAAACAAATACTAGTGATCTCACAGTCAACAAGCCTCACTCTTACACTCAGACCTTCTCCTTGGCTTTTTAGTCAACTACTTTCTAATCTGAACAGACAACCAAAAATTCTAAAATATCTGAGCAAGGATTCTAACATGAAGAAGAGAGACCATCATTTAAAAAAAGATACAAAACTTAGAGAAAAGAAGAGGCTATGAAAAGGTTTTAAAATACATCACCAATACTTCCAAAGAGATAAAATATTGCAAATCATAAAAGGAAGCAGGGGAGCACACCTTAAAAAATGGCATAATAAGGAACTCAAAACATCTGCTCCTCCAAAGATACTAAGAAAACATTAGCAAAAGCACATTCTACAAAATAGTGGAAATTAACCAAAGGCTTACAACAATCTGAGGAACATTCTTCAAGAAAAACAGTGGAATCTTGGTAAGGAATAGCAACTTTTCTATTGTTTTCCTGTGTCCTATATCCATCACAAACACACCAGCTAAAAAAAAAAAAACAGCCTCACAATTACAGTACTCTGAAAACCAACAGCCTCCCCCTGTCCCTGCAAACAGTTGAGCAAGTCTACAGCTCAGTAAAAATCCCTATCCCAGCCTCTCTCAGGTCCTCCTTTCCAAGATGATCAAGAAAAGAAAGAACAGCAGCCATGCCAAAAAAAAAGCCTGGGCCACGTGCAGCCTATTCCTTGCATGAACTACACCGAATATGTACCCAAGGAAAAGGCCATTAAGAAGTGCCCTGGCCAGTATTCCCAATGGTTAGACCAGTGGTCAGCAAACTGCAGCTCGCAAGCTGCTGCAGTTTGCCACTCTGTTCACAAATGAGTTTGCCGACCACTGTGATAGGGGCTTAATCTCAAGGAACAACAACAACCTGTAATTATTGGAATCGAGAGTCTAGGTCAATGGTCAGCAAACTCATTAGTCAACAGAGCGGCAAACAACGGCTCACGCTGCATGTCGCTCATGAGCCAGAGTTTGCTGACCACTGGTTAGACTATCAGCCTATGGAGTGAAGGGCTGTGCATTCGATCCCCAGTCAAAGACTGGACAGGGCGCATGAAGAAGGCAACCCATCAATAGATCTCTCTTATGTGGATGTTTCTCTCACTCTCCCCACTCCTCTACTCTCTATTCCATTCTCTCTAAAAATCAATCGGAAAAAAGTCCTGTGATGGGATTAAAAAAAAAAAAAAAAGTTCATCATTCAAAACACTGTAGGGGCTGAAGTCATTAGGGATATTCTAAAGCTAGTGTCTAAGAGGCCTCTGCGATCCCCACCTCCACCTCCCCACAGCTGCCTGAAAAACTCCCTACTGTGGGAACTGTGTTTCTCACAGCAAGAAGTCAGGATGGTTCTCCTGAAGCATGGAAGGAGAAAACCCAGCCCCACCCACTCAGACCTGTGGGCACTGTCTGACCACCTGCCATGTAAGAAACTAAGCCCTCAAGGACTGAAGAAATGTTCTCTGGAAAAAATAGAATGGGTTCTGGCCAGTTGGGCTCAGTGGTCTAAGTGTTGTCCAGGGACCGAAGGGTCACAAGTTCAATTCCTAGTTAAGGGCATGTATCTTGGGTGCAGGTGGAACTGTGGTCCCAGTTGGGGTACATGCAGGAGGCAATCAGTGGATGTGTCTCTCTCACATTCATGTCTGTCTGTCTGCCTCTTCCCCACCCCCTTTCACTCTCTCTACAAAAAAAAAACAAAAAAACACAAAAACACAATAGAAACAAAATCCTCTGGTATATATTACAAAAATAAAATGAAAATTGTACTAAAATACCCACTCCCAGAGGAGAAACCAAGATGGTGGGCGGCACAGGTGAACATCTAAACTGCTGCTTCATACAACAATTTCAAAACTACAGTTAAAGACAGAATGGCCATCATCCAGAACTACGGGAAAGCTAGATGAGTGGAAATTCTACAACTAGAAGGAAAGAGAGGGGCACATGGAGACTCAAAGGAGCTGCAAAAAGCTGAGGTACGGAGACGCACACATGGAGAGGACAGTTGGAACTGGATGCCCACGTGGAGAGGGCAGTTGGAACTGGAGTTCAGCGCAGACAGGAGTTTCTGTCTTCCTTCCGTTAGAGAAAGCCAGTGGCACATTCAGCAGTCAGTTCTCTCTGTGTGCACTCGCATGTGTGCCTCTAGACCTCTGCTCCCTATGGCTCTCTTGAGTGATGAACATAATAAACTGATGAATATAATAGAATCAGGAGCATAGAAAGGGAGTGGACCGACAATTCTCAGGGGGAAAGGAGTGAAGGGGATGCAAGAAAAGACTGGACAAAAATCTTACACCTATGGATGAGGACAGTTGGAGAAGAGGTAAGGGTAGAGGGTGGGGTAAGAACCGGAGAGAGAGGAGCTATGGGGGGGAGGGGGGAAGAGGAACAATTGTAATAATCTGAACAATAAAGATTTATTAAATTTTAAAAAAAGAATATTTATAAAATAAAGTACCTGGCAGTGAATAAAAAAGTAAAATAAAATACCCATTCCCAGACAACTGTTATTATCTGACCTGGCTGGCAAATCCTGAAACACCACCCCCTCTTCAAAAGATTTTTTTAAAAATTAAATCTTTATCGTTCATATTATTACATTTGTTTTTCTTTTTTCCCCTCCATAGCTCCCCTCCACCCAGTTCCTAACCCTCCCTCTACCCTTACCTCGCTCCTGTTGATCTCATCCATAGGTGTATGATGTTTGTCCAGTCTCTCCCTGCACCCTCTCACCCCTTTCCCCCTGAGAATTATCAGTCCACTCACTTTCTGTGCTCCTGATTCTATTATATTCACCAGTTTACTCTGTTAATCAAATTTTTAATTCACTTAATTTTTAGATTCACTTGTTCATAGATATGTATTTGTTGTTCATAATTTTTTATCTTTTACCTATTTCTTCTTCCTCTTCTAAAAGAGTACCTCTCAGCATTTCATATAATACTGGTTTGGTATTGATGAACTCCTTTAGCTTTTCCTTATCTGTGAAGCTCTCTATCTGCACTTTAATTCTGAATGATAGCTTTGTTGGATAGAGTATTCTTGGTTGTAGGTTCTTGCTATTTATCACGTTGAATATTTCTTGCCACTCCCGTCTGGCCTGCATAGTTTCTTGTTGAGAAATCAGCTGACAATCGTATGGGTGCTCCCTGGTAGGTAATGAACTGTTTTTCTCTTGCTGCTTTCAATATTCTTTGTCTTTTGCTCTTGGTATTTTAATTATGATGTCTCTTGGTGTGGTCCTCTTTGAATTCCTTTTCTTTGGGATTCTGTGCACTTCCTGGACTTGAAAATCTATTTCTTTCACCAGGTGTGGGAAGTTTCAGTCATTAGTTCTTCAAATAGGTTTTCAGTATCTCACTCTCTCTCTTCTTCTGACACCCCCACAATTCTGATGTTGGTATGCTTGAAGTTGTCCCAGAGGCTTCTTACACTATCTTCACAATTTTGGATTCTTTTTTCTTCTTGCTTTTCCAGTTGAGTGTTTTCTGATTCTTTATATTTCAAATTTTTGGCTTGATTCTTGCCTTCTTCTAGTTGCTGTTAGGTCTCTGTATAATAATTTTTATTTCAGTCAGTCTATGTTTAATGTCTAGTTGGTCCTTTATTATCTCCTCTTGGGTCTCGCTAAATGTATCCATCTTTTCTAGGAAATTATTGAAAAACCTTCTAACCATGGTTTTGAACTCTATATCCAGTCGATTGTTTTCCTCCCTTTCCTTTTTTGTGATTTCTTCCTTTGTCTCGGCATTTTCACTATGCCAGGAGAACTTCTGTGTTGGATTCAGCCTTATGATACAAGACTTGCAAAACTGTAAAAGCCTCTCTGTTGAGCTTGGGAGCAGTGGAGTCTCAGGGTAATAGCTGGCGCAGTCCCTCTAGACTGCCGCCTTTCTGGCTACCCTGCGCTCTGGGACCATCGGAGTCTAGGTCTCATCCAAAACTAGAGTTTAGTGGAGTTAGAAGTGGTGCAGTCTGTAGGCTCTATCTCCCGCCCACAAGCCAGTGGCACAATCAGCAGTCCATCCTCTGCACACTGCGGTGTGTGCGCCCACAGATTTCTGCCCTTTCGCAGCTCTCCAAAATCTCCATGGACTTCTCCCTTCTCATAGTCCAAACTCACCCTGTATGAGTTTCAGCTGGACCTGGGGTTCAGTGCCATAGGACAAGGGGTCCAATGCAGTTGGGAGTCTCCATCTCCCTCCTACCAGAGAACCAGCCAGGTACTCCGGCACCCACTCTCTCAGCACGCGTGTCTCCGTACCTCAGCTTTTTGCAGCTCCTCTGGGTCTCTGTGAGCCCCTCTCTTTCCTTCTAGTTGTAGAATTTCCACTCAGCCAGCTTTCCTGTGGTTCTGGATGATGTCTGTTCTGTCTTTTAGTGTAGTTTTGAAATTGTTGTGCTATGCGGCAGTTTAGGTGCTTACCTATGCTGCCATCTTGGATTTCCTCACAAGATTTTTTTTTTTTGAACTGATGCAGAATATGCTCAGTGCAAGACCCTTTATCCCAAGCATGTCAAACTCATGGGCCAGGGGCTGCATGCAGTGCACAATGAATATTTTTGCAGACCAGCCAATATAATAGTGTGTAAGAAACATTTTAATAAAAATTTCGTAACTTAATGTTTACAATATCCTTTATACATAATTATCAATAACGAACTACAACATTCGCTAATGACTGATTACTATAATCGTGTTGCATTCATTTTCCTTATGCGCCTTAGCACAGGTGCAACATTTCTCTTCACTAATACTAGCAGTGAATATTTTACCAGGCAATTGCCACGTCCTTAGTCTTGTACTGACTTATTTGCTGTGCACAATAGAAAATATTTTGCTTTCAGAGAACAAGAATAATAGTTTTATTCATGTTACGCTTTTTAATTTGTGCAGTTATTTGATCTCTGATAAGTTAATGTTCAAGAAAAAAATATTGAGTTTTATTAAAGTGTTCTATTATTTTATGTTAACGATTACTCATTTATTTCAGGTCTTTGTATCAAGCATGTATCTGTCAAAATAAACCTACGTTTCAATGAAAATTGAAGCTTTTGTATTTTGTGGATCACATATACTTAAACCTGATTTACTTGGCCCTTGTTAGCCTCTGAGATTGACATGCTTGCTCTAGCCTGACACCACAATCAAAAAGAATCAGGGACAACTGATTCACATGGCAGAGCCTGGGGTGGCCATCACAACTGGAGCAAGACACTTCAAGAGCCAACAAGGAAAAACTGAAAAGCTCTAAAATATTCCTGGGAACTAGGAGGCCACATGTGTGTGCAAGGTTGGGTACCTGCCCGGAAAAGACCCAAGAAGGCATTGTCTCAACTCTGGCAGTAAAGGGGATGTTGGAGATGCACAGACTGCCAGCCAGCGAACTGAAGCATGCCACAACCTACACAGAAAGCCTTTCAGCAAAGGTTGAGAGATACACCATTTGAAAATCTTTTCAATCATTAGCTGACTGCTAAGCTAACCAAGCAAAGACTTCAGTAGTCACACACAACAAGAGAAGACAGACTACAAAATTGGTTCAGAAAAGTCACTACATAAGCAATAAGCAACTAACATCATCAACAACAAGCCTAGGGAGAGAGAAGAACGTGATTTCCAGAGGCACCACACATATAATTTGAAATTATGAGTTATAACAAAAAAATTGTGAGACATATAAAGTAATAAGAAAATATAGCTGGAAAAAGCAAGATGGTGGCATAGGTGAACACCTAACCTGCTGCCTTGCACAACAATTTCAAAACTACAACTAAAAGACAGAACAGACATCATCCAGAACCAAAGGAAAGCTGGCTGAGTGGAAATTCTACAACTAGAAGGAAAGAGAGGGGCTCATGGAGACTCAGAGAAGCTGCAAAAAGCTGAGGTATAGAGGCACACGTGCGGAGAGGACGGGTGGCCGAGTGCCTGGCTGGCTTTCTCTTGTGGGAAGGAGACGGAAACTCCCAACTGCACTGAACCCCAGTTCCAGGTAAGACTCATATGGGGAAAGTCTGGACTGTCATGAAAAGGGAGGAGTGCATGGAAACTGAGAGGAGCCACAAAAAACAGAGGTCTGACTGCTAATTGCTCCACTGGCTTTCTCTAGCGGGAGGAAGACAGAACCTCACAACTGCACTGAAATCTTCTTCCAATTGCACGGAACCCCAGTTTTGGGCAAGACCCTGGGGACCCAAACTCATAAGGGTCCCAGGAGCAAACAGAAACTCACAGGAGCTGGAATATCAGAGGACTAGAGGTGCACAAGTGCGAGTGCACAGAGAGGGCTGCAGCGATTACCAAGGGACACTGAGACCCCCAGGGACCGCGTAGGGCAGGGCTGACGAGAAGCCAAGGCTGTCTGCTCAGCCCTGAGACTCTGTCCCATCCAAACTGAACACAGAGGCTTTTACAATTTTGCAAGTCTTGTCTCATAAGGCTGACTCCAGCACAGAAGTTCTCCCTGCGTAGACACAGCTGATCCTCACAACCAATTGGCTTGGAGGTCAGTCCTCCCCAGTGATACCAACAACAATCAAGACTTAACTACAACAAGACTGTACACACAATCCATAAAGGGGTGCACCAAAAGTGTCCACCTCAGGTAACTGGGGAGGCGGAGCTACTGGGTCATATAGGACACCTAGCACACAAAGCTACTCTAACAATGTAGGAAAGCAGCGAAAATGCGGAGACAAAAGAACAGATCACAAGCAAAAGAAATGGAGAAAAAAAACAACTGGATAGAGTTCAAAACTCCCCTTCCCTTCTCTTCCCCTTTTTTTCCTTTCCCTCTTCTCCCTCTCTCCTCCCCTCCCCTCCTTTCCCTCTCCCCTCCACTCCCTTTCTTCTTCCCTGCCTTTCCTCTCTCCTCCCCTCCCCTTTATAAGGTTTTTCAAAACTTGCCTAGAAAAGATGGATAAATTTAGCGAGACCTAAGAGAAGTTCATGAAAAAGGACCAATTAGAAATTAAATATACACTGACTGAAATAAAATTATTATACAGAGACCTAACAGTAGACTAGAGGAACACAAGAATCAAGTCAAAGATTTGAAATACAAAGAAACAGAAAACACTTAAGTGGAAAAGAAAAAAGAAAAAAGATCCAAAAATGTGAAGATAGTGTAAGGCGCCATCTGGAACAACTTGAAGCATACCAACATCACAATTATGGGGGTGCCAGAAGAAGGGAGAGAGCAAGATACTGAAAACCTATTTGAAGAAATAATGACTGAAAACTTGCCCCACCTGGTGAAAGAAATAGACTGACAAGCCCAGGAAGTGCACAGAACCCCAAACAAGAAAAATCCAAAGAGGACCACACCAAGACACATCATAATTAAAATGCCAAGAGCAAAAGACAAGAGAGAATATTAAAAGCAGCAAGAGAAAAACAGTTAATTACCTACCAGGTAGCACCCATACGATTGTCAGCTGATTTCTCAAAAGAAACTATACAGGCCAGACAAGAGTGGTGAGAAATATTCAAAGTGATGAATAATAGCAAGAACCTACAACCAAGATTACTCTCCTCAGCAAAGCTTTCATTCAGAATTGAAGGGCAGATAAAGAGCTTCACAGATTAAAAAAAAAAAAAAAAACAACTATAGCTAAAGGAGTTCATCAACACCAAACCAGTATTATATGAAATGCTGAAAGGTACTCTTTAAGAAGAGGAAGAAGAAGAAAAAAGGTAAAGGTAAAAATAATGAACAACAAATACATATCTATCAACAAGTGAATCTAAAAATCAAGTGAATTAAAAATGTGATGAACAGAATAAACTGGTGAATATAATAGAATCAGGGGCATAGAAGGGAGTGGACTGACAAATCTTAGGGGGCAAGGGGTGAGGGGGTGCAGGAAGAGACTGGATTAAAATCATACACCTATGGATGAGGACAATGAGGGGCAGGTAAGGGCAGAGGGAGGGGTGGGAGCCAGGTGAAGAGGAGCTATGGGGGGAAAAAAGAGGAACAATTGTAATAATCTGAACAATAAAGATTTATTAAATGAAAAGAAAGAGAGAAAGAGAAAGCAAGGAAGAAAATGTAGCCCATTTTTATACACAGGCGTAAAAAATCAATCAACAGAAACTATCTTTAATGGAAGCCCAGACACTGGAATTAACCAAATGAAATCTACCATTATAAGAATGTTGTAAAGAACTAGAGGAAAGTATAAGAGCAGTGTCTCAACAAATAGATAATATTAATAAAGAGAGAGAAAACATAAGAAAAAAATCAGGTAAAAATTCTAGAAATGAAAAGTACAATAATTGCAAAAATTCACTAGGGAACCAAGGATGCATTTTAGCAAATAGTAAGAAGAAGGAATAAACTGAAACATGAGTCAATTGCAAATACTGTGAGAAACAAGAGAAAAAAACAACAGAGAGGGGTGTAAACCAACAAACATATACATAACGGGAATCCCAGCAGAGAAGGAAAAAAAGGACAGAAAGAATATGTAAAAAAAGTAATGATTATAAACTTTCCAAATTTTACATAAAATATTAATCTACATATTAAAGAAGTTTTAACAAATTCTAAACAGGATAAAGTTAAAGAGAATTTAATCAGGACATATGATAAGCAAAATGTCAAAAGAAAAGACAGAGAAAAAAGAAAAGACAGAAAGAAATTCTTGAAAGCAACAACATAGAAGCCGCTCATGTACAAGGATTCTCAATAAAATTAGTAATTGCTTTCTCATAAAAAACAATGGGGGCCAGGCAGCAGTGGGATGCCATACTCAAAGTCGTGAAATTAAAAATCTCAACAAAGAATTCTATAACCAACAAATTTACCCTTCAAAAATGAAGCAACCCTAGCCCAGTGGTCGGCAAACTGTGGCTCGTGAGCCACATGCGGCTCTCCAGCTGCGGTTTTCTGCTCTGTTGACTAATGAGCCAAATATCAACAGTACAACGATTGAAATTTCTTTTGAGAGCCAAATTTTTAAAGTTAAACTTCTTCTAACGCCACTTCTTCAAAATATATTCACCCAGGCATCGGTATTTTGTGGAAGAGCCACACTCAAGGGCCCAAAGAGCCGCATGTGGCTCACCAGCTGCAGTTTTCCAACCACAGACTTGGACCAAAAGACATTAATTATAGTAATCAAAACACCTCCCCCTAAAACAAAGGCACAGATGGTTTATTCTAAAAATAAATTCTAAAAATGTTTAAACAAGAATTAGTATCAATTCTTCACAAAGTCTTTTAAAATATAGATGAGGAGAGGGAAAACTAGGTAGAGGAGGAGAGGTATAAGGGAATTCTGCACTTTCTAATCAGCTTTTCTATAAATCTAGAATGGCTCTAAAAAACTGACTAGCCCAGCCAGTGTAGAGCATTAACTGGCTCAAGTGGTAGAGCAATAACCCATGACCAGGAGGTCACAGTGAGATTCCAGGCCAGGGCACATGCCAGGTGCTACAGGCTCTATCCCCAGTAGTGGGTAAGGGGTGAAGGAGGCAGCTATTCAATGATTCTTTCTCATCACTGATATTTCTGTCTCCTCTTCTCTCTCTGTGAAACCAATAAAAAGGTACTTAAAAAAAAAAAGTCTTTTGAGGTAGGTAGCTATAGATAGTATAGAGCTATCTCTCTATATAATAGATAGACTGTATTTAGAAATAGATAGATATTCCTAAAATATAGGGAAAACACTTTCCAACTCATACTATGAAGTCAGCATCTGTTATAGTAATAATAATGATAAAATATAAATATAAAATAAGAATTGAGTGTGACATATTAAAGAGTGAAATGAAGTGTAAACACCCTTAAAGAGATGTGCATGTAAGAAATAGTAAAGTGCTTATGTCACTAGAGGAGAAATTGGAACAGCATTATAGTAACACCAAAAGCAGAAAAATAGACCACAATAAAAGTGTTGCAGATAAGCTGCCAGGCGGCATGGGAGAACAATCAGAGGATTCAGAAAGAATGCCTTTATTGCAGATGAACTAGTGCGGTGACTCAGCCTCCAAAGCCTGATCACTGAATGCAAGGGGGGAGAAGGGGGCGCTTTCCCTTTGGTCCCCTTAGTTTCTTTGTCTCCCAAATATGGACCAGGCTTTCAGATTTTGGGGGGAAATGAGATTACACCCAAAGCCCTGGCATGGCTGGCGTCAGCACTGCCAAACCCCTGCAGGGGTTGTGTATGGTTCATGGTTTATGGCCTCTGGGACACATAGCTAGCTAGGACACAAGTAGAAAGGGGTTTGGGTTAGCAAGCATATGCATCAGAATGCAGGTTGTGGGGAGGAGGAGAGCCCGGGCTCAGGCTGCCTTCACAAAAGTACAGATCATTATTCCTTCCTTGTAAATCCTGAAGCATATAAATAATAGTTATAAAATATGACCACATGGGATTTATTCTAGGAATACAAGGTTGATTTAATATCTGAAAATCAATCCATGTAATATAACAGAATGAAAACAAAGTAACATAATTTCAATGGATGCAGAAAAAGTATTTGACAAAACCCAACATCCTCTCATGATAAAAGAACTCAACAAACTACTTCAGCTTCATAGTCATACATAAAACATCCACAGCTAACATAAAAATTAATGGTAAAAGATTGGGAAGTTTCCTCCTAAGATCAGGAATAATACAGTGTTGTCCCTTCTCTCTACCTAAGTTCTAGCCACAGCTTTTAGGCAAGAGAGAGGAATAAAAGGCATACAGATTGGAATAGAAAGAAAGAAACTACGTATTTCTATTGGTAGATGAAATATTTGCATATAAATTTCCAAGAAGCCTACAACAAAACTATTAGAAATAGTGAATTCAGCCAGGTTGTGGTATTCAAGATCCAGTTTTTAAAATTATATTTCTATACATTGGCAATGAGCCCTCTAAAACAAAAATTGGGGGGGAGGGCAGAAGGGGATCTGCTTTCAAGTAGCATCAAAAGAATAAAATATTTAAGAGCAAGGCTTGTCCTCTGACAATTACTAAATGTTGAAAATAATTAAACTTTTTAAAAATGAAAGGCATTCCACGTTCATGGATTGAAAGATTTAATATTATTATGATGGCACTAGTCCCCAAACTCATTACAGATTCAGTTCCTACCAAAATCCCAGCTGCCATTTTATGCAGAAATTGATAAATTCGCAGGACACCCAGAGCAGCTAAAACAATCTTAAAAAGAACAAACTTGGATTTCAAATTTTACTACAAAACTACATTAATCAAGATAGCATGGTACTCACACAAGGATAGGCATATCAATCAATGGAACAAAATTGAGATTACGGCAATAATCCTTACATTAAAGGTCAATGCACTTTCAACAAAGGTCCTCTAAAAATTCTACAAAGATCAAAATCACAGAAGATACCCATTAGGATGGCTATCATCAAAATTTAACAACAGAAAATAGTAATTGTTGGCTAGGATGTACAGCAGCTATGGAAAAAAGTATGATGGCTCCTCAAAAATTTAAACACAATTACCATACAATCCAGCAACTCCAATTTTGGGTATATACCTAAAAGGACTGGAAGCAGGAACTAGAACTGATATTTATACAGCCATTTTCATAGCAGCATTATTCACAATAGTCAAAAGGCAGAAGCAACTCAAATTCGACATCAACAGAAGAATGGATAAACAAAAAGTGGTATACAGAAAGATTCCATGGCATTTTTTTCAGCTGTAAGAAAAATGACTCCGCTACAATATAACTGAACCTTGAAAATACGTATTACGGTAAATGGAAGAAGGCAGTCAACAAAAGACTATTTCGTGTGATTTTATTTGCCTGAAAGGTCCAAAAAGACAAATCCATAGAATTAAAAAGTGGATTATAGTTGTTGCCAGGGGCTGGAGGGAAGAGGAAAGAATGGAGAAGAATGGAGAGGGGCTGCTAATGGATACGGAATTTCTTTTTGGACTGATGAAAATGTTCTAAAACTAGATAGTAATAATGGTTTTACAATTTTGTGAATATACTAAAACCACTGAATTCTTCACTTTAAAAGGTATATGGTAAATTATGAAAATTACAGTATATGAAATATTTCAGTAAGAAAGCTCTTATTTAAAAATATAAAGAAAATAGAATGCTATAAAATTGACACAGTAAACAAAAAAAGAGAGCTTAGAAAATAAAACCAAAAAGGAAAAAAATCTGAATCAAAAATCCAATAGAATGGTTGGAAGATAAATTTGAGAAAATCACACAGAAAACAGTGAAATAGGAAAGCTATAAATGGGAGGAAAAAAATCTGAAAATGAGTCCAAGTGGTCATAATTTAACTGATATTTATAAATATATATACATATATATAAATACATGTAAATATATTTTTAAAGAAACTAGCCCAGATCCAAACAACACAAGGTTCCAAGTTGAAAGGCCCTCCAAGCATTCAGTACAATGAAATTAGTCTCTCTGAGATTCCTCACCATAAAGTTTCAGACAAACTCTAGAGACGCAGAAAATCAAAGTTATCTACTTTAATAGACTGAAGAATCAGAATGACTTTGAACTTCTCAGTAGAAACACTAAAAGCTGGAATACATGGACATTAGTTTTAACGTTCTAGATGAAAATGACTTTCAACCTAGATTTCTAAATCCTGACAAACTACCAACATGAAAATAGAATAAAGATCTTCACAGACTCAAAGAAAGTCTTCTCCACATCTGTTCGGAGAAAGCTATTGGAGGATATATACATGACTAAAATAAGAGAGAAAACCAAGAAGAAGAAAAAAGGCATGGTCTCCCCAAAAACCAGCAGATGCCTCTGGAGAAAAAGCAGAAGTGAAGCCCCAACAAGCTGGTAGAGCTGCCAGGAAGATAAGTAAGCATGAGGCAGTGAAGGCAGTAAGGCAGCCTGGCAGACCAGAACAGGCTCAATGCACATCCATAAACTGGCAGTTCACAGACAGTCCTCGTGCAGAATACGATGTGGACAACTATGCACATGTAATATAACAAATAACGTAGGACAAATAAAAGGAAGTGGGGGGGGGAGGTAAAGTAATCAGAATTCAACAAATATAAATAGTGCATGGCATACTTAACTATAATATACACTAAATGTTCTAATCAAAATTAAAACATGACTATATTTGGTGGGTGTGGCAATGGCAGCTATACATGAGAGAGGTTAGGAAGAAAGAGCTGAAATTTACCCTCCATGATGCAAAGTAAACTTCTTGTGAAAAAAAAAAAAAAAGGTTTAGCAATATGTGCACAGTATTTAGAGACAGAGCAATAGGTACAACAGCAGCCATAAACCAGGCGACAGCCTTTGCTTCTGTAGGAAAATGACAGACGGGACAGGAATTGCCTTTCTTTACTCTATCTTATTCACCTCATCAACTCTCTCTCTACACATCACAAGCAGTAACAAAACTTAAGAAATGAGAGCAGATCTCTCTCATGCTGCTTTTGTCATGGGCCCTCTCTACACCAGTAAAGCTTTAGCAAACAAATTTATAATAAGAAACTTTCCATTTTTCCCTTAACTATATCATCATTAAGTAATAATGACTGGAAAATGTCCATAACTTTTTTAAATAGATTAAAATAGGGAGAGAAAGCAAGATGGCAGCATAGGAGAATACCTAAATTGCTGCCTCGCACAACAATTTCAAAACCACAGCTAAAAGACAGAACAGACATCTTCCAGAACTACAGGAAAGCTGGCTAAGTGGAAATTCTTCAACTAGAAGGAAAGAGAGGGGCTCATGTAGACACATAGAGGCTGCAAAACGCTGAGGTAACAGAGATATATGCCTGGACAGAAAAGGTGGTAGTTGGCCTGGCTGGCTTCCTCTAGCAGGAAGGAAACGGAAACTCCCAACTGCACTGAACCCCAGTTCCAACTGCACAGAACCCCAGATCCAGGCAAGACTCATACGGGGGAGTCTGTTCTATTGTGAAAAGGGAGGAGTGCATGGAAACTTAGGGGAGCTACAAAAGGCAGAGATCTGGAGGCACATACAAGTATGCACAGAAAAGAGTGACTGCTGATTGTGCCACTGGCTTTCTCTAGCGGGAGGAAGGTGGAATCTTCCAAGTGCACTGAAATCCAGTCCCGACTGCAATGAACCCCAGATTCAGGAGAGACCCAGGGAACCAAGACTCATACGGGTCCCCAGAGCGCACGGAAATTCAAGGGATCTGGAAAGGCAGAAGTCTGGAGGGGCGCAAGTACGAGTGCATGCAAAGAGGGCTGCAGCGATTACCAAGGAACACTGAGACCCAGGGGCCACATATGGCAGGGCTGACGGGAAGCAAAGGCTGTCTGCTCAGCTCTGAGACAATGCCCCATGCAAGCTGTACACAGAGGCTTTTGCAATTTTTCAAGTCTTATATCATAAGGCTGACTGAAGCACAGAAGTTCTCCTAGCATAGACACAACTAATCTTGACAACCGATTGGCTTGGAGGTCAATTCCCCCCAGTGATACCAACATCAATCAAGACTTAAATACAACAAAGCTGTACACACAGGCCACAAAGGGGTGCACCAAGAGAGTCCACCTCAGATAACTGGGGAGGCGGAGCTACTAGGCCATATAGGACACCTAGCACACAAATCTACTCTACCAATGCAGGGAAGTAGCGAAAATGTGGAGACAAAGAAACAGATCACAAGCGAAAGAAATGAAGGAAAACAAATGACTGGATATAGAGTTCCAAATCACAGTTATAAGGTTTTTCAAGAATTTCCTAGAAGAGATGGATAAATTCAGCGAGACCCAAGAGGAAATGAAAAAGGACCAACTAGAAATTAAACACACACTGACTGAAATAAAAATTACCATACAGAGACCTAACAGCAGGCCAGAAGAAAGCAAGAATCAAGTCAAAGATCTGAAGTGTAAAGAAAGAGAAAACATTCAACTGGGAAAGCAAAAAAAAAAAAAAAAAAGGAATCCAAAAATTTGAAGATAGTGTAAGGAGCCTCTGGGACAACTTGAAGCGTACCAACATCACAATTATGGGGGTGCCAGAGAAAAGAGAGAGCAAGATACTGAAAACCTATTTGAAGATATAATGACTGAAAACTTCCCCCACCTGGTGACAGAAATAGACTGACAAGTCCAGGAAGTACACAGAACCCCAAACAAAAGGAATCTAAAGAGGACCACACCAAGACACTTCATAATTAAAATGCTAAGAGGAAAACATAAAGAGAGAATATTTAAAGTAGCAAGAGAAAAACAGTTAATTACCTACAAGGGAGCACCCATACAATTGTCAACTGATTTCTCAAAAGAAACTGTGCAAGCCAGACTGAAGTGGCACGGAAGACTCAAAGTAATGGAAGCAAGAATCTATAACCAAGATTACTCTACCCAGCAAAGCTATCATTCAGAATTGAAGGGCAGATAAAGAGCTTCACATATAAGAAAAAACTAAAGGAGTTCATCAATACCAAACCAGTATTATATAAAATGCTGAAAGATTTAAGAAGAGGAAGAAGAAAAAAAAAGCTTAAGATAAAAATTATGAACAATAAATACATATCTATCAACAATTGAATATAAAAATCAATGAATAAAAAATCTGATGAACAGAATAAACTAGTGAACATAATAGAATCAGGAGCATAGAATGGGAATGGACTGACAAATCTTAGGGGGAAAGTGATGAGGGGGGTATAGGGAGACACTGGACAAAAATCATATACCTATAGATGAGGATAATGGGAAGAGGTAGGGACAGAGGGAGGGGTGCAAGTCGGGGGACAGGGAGCTGTGGGGGGGGAACAATTATAATAATCTGAACAATAAAGATATATTAAATTAAAAATAAAAATAAATAAATAGATTGAAATAGCAAAACAAACATTGAGAGCCATTCAAAACTGCAGGTTCACAGTAAGTTTTCTGCATGGTCACAATGCATCAGATCGCATGCATCGGCTCCCTCTAGAAATTTAATTATCTTCAGGTTTAAAGCTGCTGCTGTTTCAGGCCATTGGTTCCCAAATGATGGGTCCAGAGACAAACTTAACACCAGTCTTTTACCCATAGCTTATAAACTAAATATACCACACGGAATACAAATAGTGTCTGGCATATCAAAAGGGAGGACAGGGAATGCCATAGCATGTCTATGAAATAAGCCATTAAGAATGTCAGGAGTCAATTTAGACTTCGGTTGCCCACCATACCACACAAACATCACACAACTATATGGCATGTTACAAGAGATAGTTACAGTGTACTTATCACATGCACATATCACATGCATGAACTGTGAAAATAATGTGTTAATGTAAAATGGCCAAAACTATCCTAATTGAAGTTCACAGCTCAACAATGCTGAGATCCTGTGTGGGGGAGAGACCTTCTAAAATGAAGATTTGGTTGAAAATCTCTGCTTTATTTTATGGCTCAATATTATTTTAGCCACCAGACAACAAGGCTAAAGTAGCTCTTAACACGTGACCCAAACACATAATTGTAGCTCCTCCAAAGTGAAGGGCACTTCCCAACTGTGAAATGAACAAAGAAGACTGCTGCTCAAAGGAGTTTGCTCTTATTGAAGTTACTCAGCTGATATGATGACGGCATTCTTTTCATCACGTATTTTTTAGCGTTATAGTTAACCTTCTTCTCCAATGTAGTTGTCAATGAACAAACTCATTGGACGTCAATATTTTCATTCCAGGACAAAACCCAAGTTTTAGAAAGCATTAAGCAAATTCTACAATATTTTATCAGCCCTGTGGAATCCTGCTAAACTGAAAAATCTGCTATGCTCACATAATAACAAAAAAATCTATAATGATGTAACAGAGGTTTAGAATAGTCAAGTATTCAAGTCAGCCATTTGAGCCACAGAGTAGATACTGAATTTCCCAAACAACAGTAGGATTCTTTACAAGTCTCGTTCCATTTGGACACATCCCCACAAAATAAAGGTGGCAGCCAGAGCCTCTGACACAGTGCTAGACCTTAGGTAACTATCTTGCAATAAATCCCAAGAAACCTGGTTTCAGCTTTTTTCACTAGAGCACATTTTTAAAGAACCACCAGCCTCCTTCTCCAAGCACTGTGCATTTACAAGAATGGCTGTGACCATGTGCGTCCATTTTAACAGGACTACCTTCTCCATTTGATTCAGAATTTGGGGAAAATTTTTAACATGAGATAGCAGAAACCCTTATTCCTATTCACAGAGGCCCAGCTCTTCTGTAGCTTCTTATATATTTTTTAAAAGTATGATGTAGTTCAGTTGGTTGAAGTGTTGCTCCATACACCAGAAGGTGGTGGGTTTGATTTCCAGTCAGGGCACAAACCCAAGTTACGGGTTTGATACCTAGTTGGGGCGTGTATGAGAGGCAACTGATTGACGTGCCTCTTTGTCTCAAATTTTTTTTAAAAAGGGTTAGAAGAAAGCAAACATGACACACAGACCTGGCGTCTCTGGCCTCCACTGTCTCTGGGACTTTACCTATACACCCTCTGTGTTGAGGGGCCTCTAGGCCCCTTCCACATTAAATAATTTGCTAAAGCAACTCACAGGACTCACCATATGATCATACTCACAGCAGTGATTATTACAGGACAATCATAGTAAAAGAACACAAAGAAAAGCCAGCAACTGAAAAAGGTGTGCGGGTGAGGGTCAGGTGCACCAGGCACAAGCTTCCTAGAGCCGCCACTGGTGAAGTCACACAGGACGTGGTTAATCTCCCAGCAACGGGTGGGGACAACCTGGGAAAGGTGGTCTGCTCATTAGAGTCTCAGGGCCTGGAGGTTTTTTGGGGCTAATCACACTGAACCGCTCTGAAAAGGTTAGACTCCCTCTGAAGGAAAGCAGGGTCTCAGCTAAGGCCTGCACCATGGGGCACAGGGAGCCACTCTTACCTCACTCTTTGGGAATACTGCAAATCCTTCCCAAATCCAAGTTTCCAGATAGACCATGGCCAACTCTGCAAGCAGGTGTCTCCAGCCAGCTGCGGGCCTGCTGCGACGGCTCCTTCCTGCACCCACCACTAGATCTCACCGCAGCAACCTTCGAGGGTTATCCAGGGACCACACTGGGTATGCTGCCATTCAGGGCCCCGGCCACCGTGAGCTGCAGAGCATGGTGAGCTATCCTGGAGCAGGAAAGAGTCTCACTGCTTAAGGCTTGTTTTCCCAACAATGATCGTGACATCATCAAACAGCCCTCTCCTTCCAGCCCCTGCTCTGCCTGTTCAACTGTGTCCTTCCTCCAATTTTGCCCAAGTGATTGTTCAGTAGTTTCGTCTTTAACTTTTGTCTATCACTGTAAGTGTTCTCACCATTCATTCAAAATCCAGAAGGCTGAGGTGAATAAAACATGGACATCAAAACTCTATTCTCAAGGAATACTTTTGTAAAACACATGAAGAGTAGTTACAGGCCCATCTCATTGTCTTGTGCACAGCTCAGGGC
Source organism: Lasiurus borealis (assembly GCA_004026805.1). Taxonomy (NCBI): domain Eukaryota; kingdom Metazoa; phylum Chordata; class Mammalia; order Chiroptera; family Vespertilionidae; genus Lasiurus; species Lasiurus borealis. The sequence continues at coordinate 57,549 of PVJN01006104.1, read as the reverse complement.
CCACAGTGAGAACAAAACTGGGCCCGACATGACTCAGCAAGAAAGAATATAGCCCCACTCAGCTGTTCCTGGAACCCCTACCTTAGGGTGAGGGGCCCAATGTCATATCCAGTTAAGGAACAACAAGACCCCTGAATATTTCAACATTCCATTCCATGTCTAAGTGCTCTGTAAACTCATGTCAGATGAAGAAAGGAAAGGCGAGGAAGAGAACAGAGCTTCAGGCCCAGCTATGCTTTAGCTGTGTGAGCTCAATGCATGTCTCTGATCCTCTGCTATAGCTGTGGTCATGATGGCAGACTCTGACCAGCGACTCTGTGAGTCCAGTCCACTTCTAATTCCCAGGGTTATCACATTACTTTCACCCTAAAGGAATGGGCGGGGTAAGGGGTTTGGAATTCATTTGGTGCAAGGTTCCTGCATCACATTTCAAACTATGCACATCTAATTCTCCATTAACTTTTAAATTTGGACACAACAGAGACACCTGTCCACTCAAGATGCCTTGGGTTTGATAAGATGCTGACCCCTAGCTTCTTCGTGGCGAGGCTCACATCACTGAACAGAAAACTACATTTCAAAGGTGATTTCCAAACCAAACTCGTTCTTAGAAAACTTCCACTCACTCAAATATATTCTAAGCACATACTATAACTAGGCACTGTGCGTATATAATAAATAGAACCATCTGAATCAAAAGAATGATGAATTATCAAAATCCATCCAGTTTCAGGAGAAACCAAAAAAGCGGCATAGGTAAACACCTAAACTGCTGCCTCACACAACAATTTCAAAACTACAACTAAAAGACAAAACGGACACCATCCAGAACCAGAGGAAAGCTGGCTGAGTGGAAATTCTACAACTAAAAGGAAAGAGAAAAACACATTGAGACTCAAAAAGCTGCAAAAGGCTGTGGTATAGAGACACAAGCACGAAGAGGACAGGCAGCTATGTGCGTGGCTGGCTTTCTCAAGCGGTAGCAAGATGGAAGCTCCTGACTGCGCTGAACTCCAGTTCTGGGCGAGGCTCTGGGAACCCAGACATATTCAGGGAGAAACAGGACTATCTGACAGTGGCTTTCTCTCAGAGGTGCTTGCAGCAATTATCAAGGGGACTCATAGGGCACAGTTGACAACAAGCCAAGGCTGTCTGCTCTGTCCTGAGACTCCACCCCATCTAAACTGAGTACAGAGGATTTTGCAATTTTGCAAGTCTTGCCTCATAAGGCTGTCTGGAGCACAGAAGTTCTCCCAGCATAGACACAGCTGATCCTCACAACCAATTCCTCCCAGTAATACCAACAACAATCAAGGCTTAACTCCCAGTAATACCAGCAACAAAACAGGCTGTGCACACAGTCCACAAAGGGCTGCTCCCCTAAGACTGTCCATCTCAGGTAACTGGGGAGGCTGTGTCACTGGGCCCTATAGGTCACTTAGCACAAAAAGCTACTCTACCAACTCAGGGAAGCAGCGAAAATGCAGAGACAAAGGAACAGATCACAAGCAAAAGAAATGGAGGAAAACAAATGACTGGATATAGAGTTCCAAACCACAGTTATAAGGTTTTTCAAGAATTTCCTAGAAAAGATAAATAAATTCAGCGAGACCCAAGAGCAGATGAAAAAGGACCAACTAGAAATTAAACACACACAAACTGAAATAAAAAATGCCATGCAGAGACCTAGCAGCAGACTAAAGAAACACAAGAATCAAGTCAAAGATGTGAAATGCAAAGAAGCAGAAAACATTCAACTGGGAAAGCAAAAAAATAAAAAAAAAGGAATCCAAAAATGTGAAGATATTGTAAGGAGCCTCTGGGACAACTTGAAGCGTACCAACATCACAATTATAGGGGTGGCAGGAAGAAGAGACAGAGCAAGATACTGAAAACCTATTTGAAGAAATAATGACTGAAAACTTCCCCCACCTGGTGAAAGAAATAGACTAAAAAGTCCAAGAAGCACACAGAACCCCAAAGAAAAGGAATCCAAAGAGGACCACACCAAGACACTTCATAATTAAAATGCCAAGAGCAAAAGACAAAGAGAGAATATTAAAAGCAGCAAGAGAAAAACAGTAGGTACAAGGGAGCACCCATTTGATTGTCAGGTGATTTCTCAAAAGAAACAATGCAGGCCAGACGGGAATAGCAAGAATCTACAACCAAGAATAATCTATCCAGCAAAGCTATCATTCAGAAATGAAGGGCAGATAAAGAGCTTCACAGATAAGAAAAAGCTACATGAATTCATCAACTCCAAACCAGTATTATATAAAATGCTGAAAGGTACTCTTTTAGAAGAGGAAGAAGAAATAGGTAAAAGATAAAAAATTATGAACAACAAATACATATCTATCAACAAAGGAATCTAAAAATTAAGTGTATTAAAAATTTAATCAACAGAATAAACTGGTGAATATAATAGAATTAGGAGCACAGAAAGGGAGTGGACTGATATATCTCAGGGGGAAAGAGGTGAGGGGGGTACAAGGGAGAGACTGGACAAAAATCATACACCTCTGGATGAGGTCAACAGGAGGGAGGTAAGAACCTTGAAAACATCATGTTCGTCAGCCACAGAAACCACATTTTATGATTCTATTTATATGAAATGTTCATAATAAGCAAATCCTATTAAGATTAGTGGATGCCAGAGGCTGTGAGAAGGAGTGAAATGGGAGACAATTATTAACACATGGGGCTTCCCTTTTTGAATGACAAAAATGTTCTTGCCCAGCAGGCATGGCTCAGTGCTTGAGTATGGACCTACCAACCAGGAGGTCACAATTCGATTCCCTGTCAGGGCACATGCCCAGGTTGCAGCCTTGATCCCCGGGCAGGACATGAGGAGGCAGCCAATCAATTATTCTCTCTCATCATTGATGTTTTTGTCTCTCCCTCTCTAAAATCAATAAAAATATGGCGTGTTTTTTAATTCTAAAATTAGATACTGCTGATGGTTGAACTACAACTTTGTGACTGCACTATAAATCATTGAATTGTACATTATAAACGGTGAATTTTATGTATATCTCAATAAAGCTGTTATTTAAAAAAAGGGAAAAAAATAACCTACAACCAAGATTACTCTACCCAGCAAAGCTATCATTCAGAATTGAAGGGCAGATAAAGAGCTTCACAAATTTAAAAAAAAAAAAAAAAAAGGCTAAAGGAGTTCATCAACACCAAACCAGTATTATATGAAATGCTGAAAGGTACTCTTTAAGAAGAGAAAAAAGAAGAAAAAAGGTAAAGATAAAAATTATGAACAACAAATACATATATATCAACAAGTGAATCTAAAAATCAAGTGAATTAGAAATGTGATGAACAAAATAACCTGGTGAATATAATAGAATCAGGGGCATAGAAAGGGAGTGGACTGACAATTCTTGGGTAGAAAGGGATGTGGAGGTACAGGAAGAGATTGGACAGAAATCGTACACCTATGGATGAGGACAGTGGAGGGGAGGTAAGGGCAGAGGGTATGGTGGGAATCAGGTGGAGGAAAGCTCTGGGGGGAAAAAAGAAGAACACATAATAATCTGAATAATAAAGGTTTATTTTTTTTTTTAATCCATCCATTTTCAATATGCTTCTAAAATCAGGGGATGGCCTGGGAGTTGACTAGATACTTATCTTGGTGAGAGACTCTTACTTCTGAGGAATTGGAATGGGAAGGGACCCCTGACATACAATCAGGACAAGATCTCCCATCACCAATCTAATAACCATACATTCTTTGAAATAATTATCACAACAAAGAGGTAGTGCACACCAAAATGTTAACTGAAAAGGAGTAGTGGGGGGGAGGAATCCAAGAAGGCGGCATAGGTAAACACCTACACTGCTGCCTCGCACAACAATTTCAAAACTACAACTAAAACACAGAATGGACATCATCCAGAACCACAGGAAAGCTGGATGAATGGAAATTCTACAACTAGAAGGAAAGAGAGGGGGCTCACAGAGACCCAGAGGAACTACAAAAAGCTGAGGTACAGAGAAGTACGCGTGGAAAGAGTGGGTGCCAGAGTACCTGGCTGGCTTTTTCTGGCGGGAGGGAGACGGAGACTCTCAATGGGATTGAACCTCTTATCCTACGACACTAAACCCCAGATCCAGCCGAAACTCATACGGGGGGAGTTTGAACTGTGAAAAGGGAGAAGTGCACGGAAATTTAGGGGAGTCGCAAAAGATCAGAAGTCTAGTGGGGAGCACAGCACTGTGCGCAGAAGACAGACTGCTGATTGTGCTTTCACAAGTAGGCAGGAGACAGAGCCTACCAACTGCGCCACTTCTAACCCCACTAAACCCCAATTTTGGGCAGAACCCAGACTCATATAATCCCGGAGCGCAGGGGAGCTGGAAAGGCAGCAGTCTAGAGGCACTGCAAGAGAGCACATGTGCGCACAGGGACCACTCCAGCGATCACCCAGTCACGTGAGACTCGGGGCCTGTGGAAGGCGGGGCTAACTGGAAGGCAATGAGACTCCACCCATCCCAAGCTCAACAGAGAGGCTTTTGCAGTTTTGCAAGTCTGGTATAAGGCTGATCCAACCAGAAGTTCTCCCGGCATAGTGAAAATGCCGAGACAAGGGAAGAGATCACAAACAAAAGAAATGGAGGAAAACAAACGATTGGATAGAGAGTTCAAAACCACACTTATAAGGCTTTTCAAGAATATCCTAGAAAAGTTGGATAAAGTTAGTGAGATCCAAGAGGAGATGAAAAAGAACCAACTAGAGATGAAAAAAGTCCAACTAGAGATGGAAAAGGACCAACTAGAAATTAAACATACACTGACTGAAATAAAAAATATTTTATAGCGACCTAATAGCAGACTAGAGGAAGGCAAGAATCAAGTCAAAAATCTGAAATATAAAGAATCAGAAAACACTCACCTGGAAAAGCAAGAAGAAAAAAAGAATCCAAAAATGTGAAGATAATGTAAGGAGCCTTTGGGACAGTTTCAAGTGTATCAACATCAGAATTGTGAGGGTGACAGAAGAGAGAGAGCAAGATACTGAAAATCTACTTAAAGAAATAATGACTGAAAACTTCCTACATCTGATAAAAGAAATAGACTTACAAGTCCAGGACGCACACAGATCTCCATATAAAAAGAATCCAAAGAGGGCTACACCAAGACACATCATAATTAAAATACCAAGAGCAAAAGACAAAGAGAGAATATTAAAAGCAGCAAGAGAAAAAAACAGTTCATTACCTACAAGGGAGCACCCATACAACTGTCAGCTGATTTCTCAACAGAAACGATGCAGGCCAGACAGGAGAGGCAAGAAATATTCAAAGTGATGAATAGTAAGAACCTACAACCAAGATTACTCTACCCAGCAAAGCTATCATTCAGAATTGAAGGGCAGATAAAGAGCTTCACAGATAAGATAAAGCTAAAGGAGTTCATCATCTCCAAACCACTATTACACGAAATGCTGAAAGGTACTCCTTTAGAAGAGGAAGAAGAAAAAGGTAAAAGATAAAAAATTATGAACAACAAATACATATCTATCAATAAGTGAAGCTAAAAATTTGATCAACAGAATAAACTGGTGAATATAATAGAATCGGGAGCACAGAAAAGGAGTGGACTGATAATTCTCAGGGGGAAAGGCGTGAGGGGTGTACAGGGAGAAACTGGACAAACATCATACACCTATGGATGAGATCAACAGGAGCGAGGTAAGGGTAGAGGGAGGGTTAGGAACCGGGTGGAGGGGAGCTATGGAGGGGAAAAAAGAAAAACAAATGTAATAATATGAATAATAAAAATTTAATAAAAAAAAAAAAAAGAGTAGGGGGATGAGCAGAAGAAGGGGAAATAAAGTCTGAACTCACCGGGACTGTGGCAATCCTTTTTTACTGAGGTCTGCCCTCACACGTTCTCCTACATGTCTGTAAATTTCCACTAAGCTGTTTATTGCTGCATCTCGAACCTAGATGTAAAAGAAGAGATCTTACAGCTCTTGGTGTCATCTTAAAGCTCTTCCTGCTGGGACACAGCAGGCTACACACCACCCCAAGTTCATCACCATTTTACCAATGCAATTGTATGTACAATCCTTTCTAGATATTTGACCAGATGAAGCATGGTTAACAGTTTTGACTAGTCAGGTACAATCCCAAAGAGTAGAAAAAGTTTAGGTCCTATCTCCATATACATATTCCAGTCCATATCCCTTACCGTTTTTTGTTTTTTTTTTTCATTCCTTAAAATTATGTCAGAAAACTGAAATTTTCAGGGCATCTTTCCAAATTAGAAAATAATACAAATAAATAAATTACACTGACAATAAAACACCATGTAAAGTATCCTTGAGTTGGGTCAAACACTTAGTAAGGAAAATGGGCAGTACAGCCCTGTACTCAAGAAGCTCATAAATTAAAAAGGGAAAAACACTCATGGTTCTAGAAAGGAAATGGGAAAAAATTCCATATATTCTACATTTAACACAGGAGAGGCTGTAATAAAAAACATTTTATACAAGAGTACAAAGAGCTAGTAGTTTAGGGAGGGAACACCAAGAAATGTTTTATGGGAGAGGAAGGAACCACCTGAAATGTGCCTGAATGTGCACTTTTCCAGAAAAGGATGCAAGGAGGCAGCTGCCAAGCAAGGTGCAGCCTGCACGAGGGCCTGGGAGTAGAGTGAAGGGTGTACGCCTCGGGAAGAACAAGTAAGCAGCCAGGACAAATACAAATATGAATGAAGACAGCAATAAATAAGGCAGAAGGAAGAAAGGAAGGGAAGGAAGGGAAGGGAAGAGAGGGAAGGAGGGAAGGGAGGGAAAGGAGGGAAGGGAGGGAAAGGAAGGAAGGGAAGGAAGGGAAGGAAGGGAGGAAGGGAGGGGAGGGAAGGGAGGGAAGGGAGGGAGGGAGGGAGGGAGGAAGGGAGGAAGGAAGGAAGGAAGGAAGGAAGGAAGGAAGGAAGGAAGGAAGGAAGGAAGGAAGGAAAGAAGGAAGAGAGGGAGAGAGGGAGGGAGGGAAGGGAAGGGAGGGAAGGAAGGGAAGGGAGGGAGGAAGGGAGGGAGGGAGGAAGGAAGGGAGGGAGGGAGGGAAAGGAGGGAACGAAGGGAAGGAGAGAAGGAAGAAAGGGAGGGAAGGAGGGAGGGAAGGAGGGAGGAACAAACTAAGGGAAACTCAAATATGAACTGTTTATCACACATTACGATTAAGTCCTCATTGTAATACCCAGCCAGGCCTGATCAATAATTCTGAGGCATATCACGATGTTAAAGTGGTTCTTCCAGAACTCTCGAAGGGTGAGGTTTGTGTTCTCCATCACCTCAAAGCAGCGCCGGAACAGGTGCTTGATGTACAGCTTTTTAAAATTAGAAATCACCTCCTGATCCATGGGCTGCAGGATAGGAATTGTGTTGGGAGGAAGGTGGACAACCTTTATAAACTTGAACTCTTCGAGTTCATCTTCGAGGTTCGGTGGATGAGCAGGAGCATTGTCGAGGACGAGGAGGGTTTGCATGGTTAGGTTGTTTTCCTGTAGATATTTCTTAACAGAAGGGCCGAAAACCAGGTTTACCCACTCCACAAAGAACTGCCTGGTAACCCATGCCTTTATGTTTGCCTTCCACATAACTTGCAGTTTATCTTTTAAAATCTTATGTGACTTAAAGACTCTGGGGTTTTCCAAATGGTATATGAGCAGAGGCTTGATCTTGCAGTCGCCACTTGCATTGGCGCACAGTGCGAGAGTTAGCCTATCCTTCATGGGTTTGTGGCCTGGCATCGCCTTCTCCTCTACCGTTATGTAAGTCCTATTCGACATCTTCTTCCAGAAAAGCCCTGTCTCGTCACAGTTGAAGAATTGCTGGGGGATATATCCTTTGGCTTCTATCAGTTCGGAAAAAGTTTTGAGGTAATCCTCAGCTGCCTTCACATCCGAACTTGCTGCCTCACCATGCCTGATGATGGAGTGAATGCCGGACCTTTTCCTGAAGTTATCAAACCAGCCTCTACTGGCTTTAAATTAGTCTTTCGATACTTCGGGGTCTGCTCCAGCAAATCACCGTAAATCGCTCTCGCCTTCTCGCATATGATGCCCTGTGTTAATGTATCTCCTTTAAGCTGCTTCTCTGTCACCCACACCATCAGTAGATTCTCCATCTTTTCATGGAGAGAGCTACGGAGCTTAGAAATTATTGTAACATCCTTAGCTGGCGTTACACCCTATATCAACTCCTTCTGTTTAAGCACAGTGCATATCGTTGAAGTACTATGCCGTACTGCCTTGCCAAGTCAGCCACTCGCACACCTTGCTCACATTTTTCTATGATTTCACGCTTTAATTCAATAGACATAATCCTCTTCTGAGCACTGACCTTTCCACTTGCTTTCTTCGGACCCATGGTTATAAAAAGAAATGTGATAAAGTATGTAAATGCACAAAAGATGCTTCGACAACGAGGTAAACAAGCACACTGACTGAGGCGTGGGAAACTATGAGACGCTTGAGTCGCAGTAAACTGGTGGGTCGTGTGCAGCTGGCCGATCCACGTGATTACTCGTATCTCAAATGTTGCTCCTATTTCAAAGCAAAAAATTGCCCGCTCGACGGCTCATATCTCAAAAATCTCATATGTTAGGGCACTCGTATCTCGAGGTACCACTATACTTGCAAGCAAAGATTGGCTCAATCCTTGGGTTTGTCCTTTGCAATTGGACACAACCCAGGCCCAGCCTGGTGCCTGCATGCTCCACCCACCTGGATGATGAAAGCCTGGTACTTCCTATGTGCCTCCTGTTTTAATTTATCTGTACTAAAATTTAATGGCACTAAATTGAAGTCAAATTTAATGGTACTAAATTGAAGTCTCATGAAGTCTCATATTTTCTTAACAGCCTACATGAGTAAGTACATGTGGGAGGCCACCAATCGATGAGTCTCTCTCATATTGGTATCTTCCTCTCTGTCTCTCTCCCCCTCCCTTTCACTCTAAGAAAATCAATGGAAAAAATAGCCTCAGGTAAAGGAGGCATGGATAAGTGGGTAGGATCAGAGAAACGGCTGGGATGTTTCCTGGCAGAAGGGTGGTGGAGACACCCCTTGTGTGCGTCTGCGCTTGCACCTGGCATACATGCAGACCAAACACTCTGAAGGCAGGTGTGAGTCTATGATCCTTAACCATTCAATCTGAAACACTCTGACTCTGTCTGATTGCTAACAAGCTGTCCAGGGAGCACCAACCTTATTTTACCAGAAATGTTCATTTCCCACAGGCCCAGCAAAACTATTCACATCACGTGGCTAAGTAAGCAATGGCATTAGGGACAAGTAAGTTCAACTAGCCAAGGCTGGCTTTCTGCTCTACTGAAGGATGCCGCAGCAGCAAGGCCCTCCAAGTACGGTCTCTAAAAGGACTTTTCCACAGAAAACAGGAGACAACACCAAAAAAGGGAGGAGGCCAAATAACTCATTTGATAATTTGGAATTTTTAAGTTAATGCTAAACATAAAGTATGACCCCATAAATAAAAATATCTAACAATTGTATTTGGATTTCAGCTATATATTTTCAATGCGGCTAGGTAAGAGATGAGTGGAGAGAAATAGGCGCCAGCCGGGGAGATGAGACAAGTTGAGCAGCAAGCCGAGACACCAGGCTGAAAAAAAAAGTGGCAGAGCAGCAGGCGAGGGGGTGCGAAAATGCAACTGGGGTTCAGGGCCAAGAAGAAAAGATAAGACAACGAATGAGAGTGTCCCAGGAGCTGGTGGAAGAGGGAAAGCACAGCACAGGTTCTCTGGAGGGACTTTAGCAATCATAAAGGAAGGTCTGTTCGGCCCTGATTGGGAGTTCAGTTGGTTGGACCATCATCCCCATATGCCAAGGTTGCAGGTTCAATCCCCCAGTCAGGGCACATACAAGAATCAACCAGTGAATGCAGAAATAAGTGGAATGACAAACCACTTTCTCTTTCTCTCTCCTTTTCCTCCCTCTCTCAATTTAATCAAAAACAAAAATTTTTAAATAAATATAAATAAAATGAAGGCCTGTTTATTATACAAATATATCCTTGATAAGTTTGTGTTCCTATTTTCCTATTTTCAACCCTGAAATGTTTTCTTAACAGCCTGCATGAGCAAATGTGAACCAGAAGACTCAGCAGTGAATAAGCTGGCCCAGGTGAGACCTGTAGGAGTCCAGACTGCCCAGCCTAGGGAGGCGGCCCCTCGCCACAGGTTATCTACTCCTCTCCCTCCCTTCAGCTCAGGATGTGGGACCTCGTTTTTGTGTTTTGTTTTGCTTTTGAATTTAGGTAAAATTTATAAAAATATCTACAGTTGTCAGGGTTCGAGGGGTTTCCACAGGTGTACACACCAGTATGGCCACTTCGAAAAGCAAACCATGAACCGTGAATCCAGGCCTGGAGAAGTCCCCTCACAATTTCCAGTCAATCCCCTCCCACAGGCAGTGTTCGCCTTCAATCAGCGATGGGCATCCTCCCCAAGGCCCACCCTCTTACGGCTGCAGAGCCGGTGGCCAGAGTGACGGGATCCTGGAGGCTGGTCTGGAGGGCATCACTTTACAGGCTCATGAAGTCTCAGCCCCATGTGGAAAGAGGGCAGAGTGGCCACCATATTTACCAATGGCATCTTATAAAAGCTAATGGGCTCATTATCTTACACAATAATCAGAGATCTATAAAGATGAATGAAGTCCTACCCACACATCACGTATACAAAGAACACCAACATGCATGTTACTTGTCTAAACCAATGACCATTCTCATGGAAAACACTCACCTGACTGTTTGGATCTCCAAGTAAATTACATATATGTGGCACAATCTTGTTTAGTGTCAAAGTATGTGCTCCAGAGCTGAAAACAAAAGGAGTGTTTTATCATCCATGAGAAAGAAGAAACAGAAGCCACTCTGCCCACACATACCCGTCCCCTCCATGCCTGGGCCCTGTCGCCCCTCAAACCGGGCTCTCATTTTCCCATCTTCTCCATCTCTTTCCCATCTGGTTCCAAAATAAAGGTGCTGTGGTGGCCCCTCAACACTGAGTTCAGAACCGGGAGTGCCTCTCACGGATGTGTACTCATCTTGGCACTCGGGCTCTCTCCACCTGGCCCCAAGCTGGACCAAGCCAAGGCCCAGCCCTTCCCAGCCGGCTCGCCTCCCACATGGCTGTCTCTACCTTACTGTTTTGTCATGTAATGGTTCCTACTCTGCCCATCCGGCACACCCAACTAAACTGTGCACAGCTTGATGCTACAACTGGCATTCAGGTAAGAAGAGCTGAATGAGACAGATGAAGTGGCTGCAGAGGATTGCAACTAACCCTGCTTGTGAAGAGCATATGTTCACAAGGGTTCACCTTGTACGCACTGGCACAGATATCCTCTGTGAACACAGCTCTTTGGCAATCTGATTGCTTCCTTAGGATAAACTCTTATACGTGAAACTACTATGATCAAAGGCTAGAAACATTTGTTAACTGTTTCCAATACATGTGGCCAAATTTAATGGTACTAAAAAAGACTAACACCTTAGGAGGGGAGAAATTTACATGGTGACAGAAATATTATAATCTCAATTTTGCTTTTAAAAATAATCTACAATAGGAAGATATGTACACATGTAACACATCTATAAAAAATAAAAATTTAAAAAATGCTAGCTGATAAACAAACAAAATAATAATAATCTATCTGTAAAGGCTGGAATAAAATGCACCACAGTGATTATCTGAAGGTGCTAGAATTACGGGTAATCATCATTTTCTTCATTTAAATCTTATGTAACAATCAGAAAAGGTTATTTATAATTGTAATTTCCATTTTAAAAAAGCCTTTCCTACAAATAAGCACATGAAAAATACATCAATAGTCATTAAGTAAATACAAATTCACACCATGAGATATCACCACACACATATCAAAATGGCTAAAATTAAAATAGTGGTAACATTCAATGCTAGCAGGGATGTGATGAAATTGATTCATTTACACACTGCTGGTGGGAATGTAAAATGGTACAGACAACTCAGGAAAATAGTTTGGCAGTTTCTTTTAAAACTAAAAATGATCACTTAGCCTTATCAGTTTAACACTGGATATGCCCTCTATCCGAGGACAGTGTATTAAGTGGATTTTTGGAGCAGAAAGATGGCCTATGAGCTCCACCATCCATCCACACCTCACATCTACCTGATACTGTAGTACTTCTGGGAAGTGGTACACCCTTTGGTACAACATTAGTCATGCAAAGGGGAGAAAGTTATTTTTAAAAACTAAAAATAAACTTACCAAGTGCACAGCCGTTGCACTCTTAAGCACTGACCCAAGAGCAATGAAAGCTGATGCTGAAACAAACTAGTGCAAGTGTTCATAGCAGCTTTCTTTGTAATAGCAAAAAACTGGGAATGATTCAAATGTCCTTCAACAGCTGAATGGTTAAACAAATCCTGATACATCTATGCCAGGGAATTCTACTCAACCATAAAAAGAAATGAACTATTGTTTACACAACATATATGCAATCTCAAGTGAAATCAAAAGCCAATCTCAAATGGTTACACTATGTATGACTCCACCCACATAATGTTCTTGGAATAAAGCCACAGAGGTGGAGAACAGACTAGTGGTTGCCAGAGGTTAGGGACTAACTACAAAGGGGCAGCCTGAGGGAGCCTGGGGTGATGCACAGATTTGTACCCTGATGGTGGTAGTCACATGGAACTACACACATGACAGAATTGGGCAGAACTGCATTCACATGTGTGTGACTGGAGGAACCTGAATAAGGTCCATGGGTTGTATCCATATTCATTTCCTGTGTTATCACTGCACAGGCAAGATGATAACATTGGGAGAAGGAGGGGAAGGAGTTCGCATGACATCCCCAATACATTTCTCTACAACTTCCTGAAATCTACTGTTATTTCAAAATAAAAAGTTAATAATGAAAAAGCTCAGCCAAGAAAATCCTAGACTTACGCATTGAGTGTGGCGACAAGGCAGACACATGTGCCTTCCCGAGTTCGGAAGTTCTTGTGCTTGAAGCCTCCCAGCATCCGGTCCCACACATACTGCAGATAGCAAAAGACAGGTGAGAAGAGGGGAGGAGACTCCTGCAGCCTTTTGTTTAACTCGAGGCCAAGGAAAAAGGGACTCTCAACAGGTGCTAATCAGTTCCAGCCACTACCACCCATTTAGTCATATTAAGTCGAGCACACTGAAAAACAGTGACTATTTGTATATCAAGTTAAATTTCTTCCAAACACATTTCTTCATATAATGGTATTTCATTCTCCCAATGAACCCAAAAGGAGGTATTAGCTGTCCCCATTTCATCAGTGAGGAAAGAAAGGCCTAAAAAGGTCGGATGGCTTCAAAGATCACACACTCACACTGCTCTCCTGCCTGGACCAGTTGTTTCCACCCACCCAGAGCCCACCATCTGCTCATCTGTGAAGGCCAGTCTAGTTTTCACCTTCCCTAGAATAATTTTTCTGATAACATGTCCCTTCCCCAGCAATGCGCAGATGGACCCTGGAAGGCAGGTCTGTGTCTAGGTCCCAGCAGTCCCAGCTCACTAGCAGACAGACCAGCAAGGCCTCCTAACACCCAAACATCATAACTGCTCTTTTCAAAGAAATACAGAATCAGTTATATAAATGAGCTCAAGTTTATGGATTAAACCAAGCATTCAAAACCCATTTAAGTCCACTAATTTATTCAAAATGCATGCTTTGCTATTTATTATTTCTTCAAATATGGGGATGGAAGGAGTTATGAAAATTTCCATCAGAAATACATCAGATTAAAATAAATCATCTTTTTGTATGGAGTATCCTACCAATGTTAGGGGAGCACTGGCACACCACAGGCCACCAAACATCCTACCTGGGGATTAGCAGCTTGATCCATGATCTTTAGCAGCAGAGTCTGGTCTTGCTCCCTCACAGAATCTTTAGCATCTCCCAGTCTGTCTATTAAACTTGGCAGCACTGGAAATCAAAATGCAAATGATCAAATGAATACCTGTTGGAGGTGGGGAGGTGTCACCAACTGTTGATATTTCAATTAACTGGGAAGACAAATCCTAGCCGAAATGAGGTCCATCATCTAAAACTACCAATCCCTACAGTACTGTTCTCCTTGCTAAAGTCCAGGGGTACTACTCTAAGAACCAGCAAAATCCTTTTTGCATGGGTATATGTGTCTTCTTATTCACACCTTCCTCTAGCCGCCTCCTAACATCTTTATGCTGGTCAAATATTAAAATAGATGTCAATGAAAGACAGAGTCAATTCAAAAGGAAATTCAGGTAAGAGAGGACTCCAATACATTTCCTTGGGGCCAGGGTCAGACACTTATGGCTCAATCTACCCTTTGTCTTTATGTTTTAATTTTACATAGAACACATGCATGCTTATTCCCACACCTGCATGGAGCGCATCTGTTCTCCCATGGCTCCTCCACGCACCCAGGTGCAGGCCATTGGCAAGTGCTCCAAAGGCACTTGCATCCCAGAGGTCAGATTCTTCTAAGAGTTTATGAATATGAACCTTTCTTTTACAAAAGACATTCCTGACCAACTTAGCTAATTTACGAGGAAAATGAAACACTATTAAAATGCTGAATTTCTTAAAATTAAGGAGGTTTTATTTGAATGGGAAAAGTGCTCAACATTATCCACGGGAGCACACTAACCAGAAAGTTAACAGATAGTAATAAAATATGTAGACCAACTGACACAGAGACATCTGTGAGAAATGCTCACACACACAGATCTGCTTGGTGCTCATGTTGTCATAAAATCGCAGAGGTCAGGAATTTATAAATGACGAAATTATCTCTAGATCTATAAAACGTGGTTATTTTCATTTTTTTAATATATTTTATTAATTTTTTACAGAGAGGAAGGGAGAGAGAGACTTAGAAACATCGATGAGAGACATTGATCAGCTGCCTCTTGCACGCCCCCTACTGGGAATGTGACTGCAACCAAGGTACATGCCTTTGACCAGAATTGAACCTGGACCTTTCAGTCCACAGGCAGACGCTCTATCCACTGAGCCATTTTATTGACATATTGTTTTCCCTTCAAAGTAAGAGAGTGACCATTTAATACCCGCTTGTAGGGACATAACAGAGTGAGATGGTAACAGCAGTCCCATCACCTGGAAGCACAAGATGCTGGCAGCTGCAGGATTGCTAGAGGGAAGGACTGCTCTCAGAGGGGGTCAGGGCCCAGTAGGGCCTGGCCAGCGCTAAATTAGGACAGCTAATTTATAGAAGAAAATAACTAGCAATCATACTTCGTGTTAGAACACCAATACTGGAAGCACACAAATGGAGGGCGGGGTCTGGGAGGGCAAGGTCAGTGGTACAGCCCCAGGAGGAAGCTGAAGCTAAAGGAGATGGTTGAGGAGTGGGAGGGGAGCAAGGGAGCCGGCAGGGCGGTTGAGCACGTTAATTGCAGGATTTGGGGAGACAGAAGAGACTGGAGGCCAGAGGGAGGAGAGTCTGGGGACCAGCCCCACACTTTCCCACAGCTCACCTGTGCCAATCTGCGCCTTGAACCGATCCTGCAGCCGGGTGACTAGCGCGGATAGGATGTCCATGCCCAGAAGAGCCACCTGCAATGAATGGGAAACACCGAGACCCTGTGAGCAGAGGGCTTCAGGCCCAGGGCCCTCGGCCCAGCAGCTCCCAGGGCGCCCGCACATTTCTGGCTCAAGCGCTATCCCAGGGCCCAGAGAGCGCGTGCCGACTGGCAAGATTACACTGGTCATCAAGAGGAGGGCTGCTTTATACAGAGAGAGAGCCGTTTAGTTTTCAAAGAAAAGGGTCGGAGGCGAAAAAATAAACAAAAAGCTGCTACAGCCTCGCTACACATCCTGTGAGCCCAGAGTGGGAAATAAGACGCAGCTCCGCCCCTTGCTGGCCCCGCCCCAGCGAGGAGCGCACATGCAAATTGTCTCGCGGCTGGCGCGTGGCCTTCTGGGTAAAACCGAGCTGCCTCTTTGCTCCCTTAAAAGCCTCAGAAAACAAGGAGCTGGTAGTTTGCTTCGGGAGTTGTAGTCGATTTATGTGGATTAACGCGCAGCAAGGCTGGGACTTGCAAGTCAGTCACCACAACCCAACCAGGTATTGGCTAGCACTGACAGCAGCGCAGCCTAAACCCAGCGGCAACCATCCTTTTCTTGGGGCTGCGCTACTGTCCAATGAACGTCTAGTGAGGGCAGTACTGCTAACGCCTAAACAACACGTTCGCATCAGGTCGGGCTCTGCTTTACCTTGGTGCAATTTTTGGAAATTACAAACCCGTCTTTTACAACTGAGCTACTTAAGGCAAGTTGTGACTTAACTTATGTACTTCAAAGGAATTCACTTCAACCTTTTCTCTTTATTTGCTTTTTTAGGGTGACATGTCCTGCCTGTGGGCTTTGGAGTATTTTTTTTTGCTGAATCCCTCTACCACTGCCCTAGCCCTTTAAATCCAACCCCCCATCTGTAAGCTTGCTCTCTATCAGTCCGTCTCTATTTTAGTTGGCATCTCAAATTTCAGTATCTCTGTTTCACTTTCTTATACTTAACCCAGTTTGTAGGCTACATGTGCGCTTAAAAATATGCAAATTACTTCACAAATATGCCTTTGTACTTCAACATCATATATTAGACTATCGAGCCATTTATGGAAAGATCCATCAGCCATCATAAAAATGATGGCAATACAAACCCTGGGGAGTCACACTCAGGCATAGAATTTTTTTAGTAAAGACTTAGCTTTTGTCAAGCAAGCCTTGTCCCTTGTTTCTGCACATCTAGGTTAACACACCTTTGAAATAAGTCTAACTACCCTCAAGAGAGCACATTATCTCATTAACTGGAATAGTTCCTGTAATCCAATCTCTGCCTTGCTTTCTCCCAACACCACCACCCCGCCCCCCATATAATCATTCCTTAATTCATCAAAACTGTTACTCTCCAGGAGCACTTGAGATCTTGCTCCCTGGCATATATCGTCAGTTTTGGCTCAAATAAATTAACAAAAACCTCTACAGGTTGGAACATTTCTTACATTGACAAGACTAAAAACAGTATTTCACACAAAACTAAAAACAGTATTTTATTGTTTTTAAGGTACTTCTGGATTAACCTCAGTAATCTCACAATAATCTGAGATACAGATGTACTATCCTTATTTTGCAAATGAGAATAAAGACCAAAGAGTTAGAGAGACATACTCAAATCAAGAAATTCAGATAGTGGCCAATTTGAAACTAACCGAAGCCTCCTAAGTCAAGGCTATGTGCAGTACAGCAAAAGCATAGTCACAGAATCCATGTGCAGTCTTGTTCCTCTCCTCGATAGTCTAAGACCTTGAGCAAGTCACAATACTTCTCTGCCAGTACTAGATAACCCCAAGCCAACCTCAGCTCTAAACCTCTCTGGTGCTCTGAGACTGAGTATAGGAACAGGTGCAAGGGCTTTATAAATAAAGATTTGGGGTGGAATTCCAGGTTACGCCCCTGCTGGCCAGCAGAGCTTAAAATGCTTTGTAAGTCAAATAGGAACAGTAATGCATTTACCTTAGGTAATACACAGGAGGGCAAAGAGTTTTAACTAAATGCCTGGAATATCCAGTGGAACTTCAGATCTCAAACTTAATTCAACTGTAATGCTTCTCCAGAGTTATTTGCTCGAAAACCTAAATAATGTCTTCTCATTAGAAATAATGTCAACTGAATTTATCCGTTCTAGACCCACAGATGATTCCGTTTTAACCTTTTTTATATATATAGTACATGTCTAATGTTCTGTTAAATCTATAAATAAACACTTCAACGCCTATGAGCCTCATTCCAGGGTGTCTTTCAGGTCACCATGCAGCGTCCTTGCTTGTTCAGGTATCACTGCCTCTGGAATGCTGTCACTGGCTGTTTTCCTTTATCCAAATCAGCAAGTTTTCCTACCTCTTTAGCTGTGACCACTGTTTCTTACACACCCTTAGACATTAGCATTCCCTCCTTTATTTGTTGCCTGAGAGACCCCTTTTGTCACAATGAAGTATCAGCATAAAAGGGTTGTCCAGTGGGAAATTGAAATTTGGTTCGACCACCAAAACATATTTTCTGGGACCAACTTGAATGTGAACTCAAGTGTTCGAGATGAGAGATGCTCAAGAAAGGAGGTTTGACTGTAGTGGGTAATCACTAAATACCAGCTCCTTTCTTTATAAAAGTGCCACTTGGAAAAAAAACAAAAAAAACAGCATAGCATGGCTAACAGGGGAGAGAGGGACAATTAGAGTGGGCATAAATCCAAAATAAGGTCACTCCAAACCCCATTGCCCAATGGTAAGCCTGCTAATATTTTGATGACCATTCCTTGCAACATCTGTGCATATACACTGTGCATAGGAATTTTACATGAAGAGATTCATTATTAGGGGCCCAGTGCACGATATTCATGTACTGGTAGGGTCCCTAGTGGCCGCCTGCCAGATACTCCCTCACTTCCCCTGACCAGCCCTGCCCCCTGATCGAACTCCTGGACAACCTTCCAGCCTAGGGAACAATTTGTGTACTATGCTTTTATTATATAGAATATATAGTTTTCACTCAATATGCCATGGAAATCCTCCAAACTCAATAAATATAGGTCTCTCACCTCTATTTTCAGTGACTGTGCAGCTAAGTACCATTATTACCAAACCAATCCTCTGAGCCCCTACTGACATTCAGATTGGGCTAGAATTTCTCATTACTTTAAACAACACTGTGATGGGGGCACTCTTCCACATGTGCTGTCATCTCCTTTGGACAAACTCTGAAAAGAACAGGTGCTGAGTAAAAGGATACACACTTAGCGCTTCATTAGCATCATCCTATATAATAATCCTATATACTAAAAGGCTAATATGCAAATTGACCAAATAGCAGAACCACTGGTCACCATGATGCGCACTTACCACCAGGGGGCAGATGCTCAATGCAAGAGCTGTCCCCTGGTGGTCAGTGCACTCCCACAGCAGGAACGCTGCTCAGCCAGAAGCCAGCTGATGGCTGATTGGGGAGTAAAAGGCCTAAGCCAGAAGCTGGACATCCCCCGAGGGCTCCTGGACCGTGAAAGGGCACAGGCCTGGGAGAGAAACCCCCCCATCCCTCCCCCCCCCACCCACACACACCCTCAAGTGCACAAATGTCATGCACCAGGCCTCCAGCTTAAACATAAAGCACCAGGTGCCTTATGGGACTACATGCTGCTAGTTCTATACATTTTTTTGGTTGTTTTAAGAGGCAAGATTGCAACCTTGTCTCATGGAGGAAATTCATTAGCATTGCACACCACACTCACTTTCAATCCAAGAACAAAAGCACAACACAAACAGCAAAAATTATGTGATACAATCAGTGACTTAAGAGTCATCACATATGCGATGGGAGAATTCTTCAAGCAGCGTCTGCCCAGGATGGATGTGACCCCAAAGTGGGCCTGCAGAGGGTCAGAGTGATTAGCTATGGAGTGTTTCTTACCCAACATTCACCCAAACTTGCCCTTCAAAGTAGTCACCAAACGAGTCCTGGGATACGCATCCCAATAATAATAGCACCAGACAGCCTACTTTTTAAATCCCTCTTCTGGCACAGCCGGTGTGGCTCAATTGTTGAGCTTGGTCCCATGCACCAAGATTGACAGTTCAATTCCAGGTCGGGGGGAGAGGGGGTGTCATCATTGATGTTTCTCTCTCTCCCTCTACATTCCCCTTCTCTCTCTAAACACAATAAAAACATGAAAAAGGAAATAAAAATAATAAATCCCTCTTCTGTAATTGCCCTGGAGACAGCTTCTGAGGCACAAACGTCTGTTAAAATACAAATAGTTAATATTAGATTAATGAGACTAACGAAGTTATAGGTTTGTTACCTATTATTGCCCATATACAAGGATTTTACTGTTAGAAGAGAACTTAAGATCGTCATACCATCAAAACCACTTCATTTTACAGATGAGCAGAAACAGGCTAAGCAAGGCTAGGAGGAACTCTTTGAATACACTGAGTCACCTTTGTTTAAAAATCTAGACCAGAGGTAGGCAAACCATTAGTCAACAGAGGGGCAAACCACAACGCAGCTCGGAAAACATGATTTGTCAACCACTGATCTAAAACCAAGCAACCTAAGTGTCCATTGACAGATAAGTGTGTGTGTGTGTGTGTGTGTGTATCCTATCTAATAAAAGAGTAATATGCAAATTAACCATACCTTCGCTATACTCACAAGCCATGCCCACCAGCCACACCCACCTGCCAATTAGAGCAAGTATGCAAATTAACCCAACGAAGATGGCTACGGCCACAGAGAGAGCAGGAGGGAGGCTTGGGTTGCCCCTGGCGATGGAGGAAGCCAAGCTTTCCCCACCTTAAGAATCCACTTAAGGTAACAAAGTTTCAATGGCTGTGTGAGTAGAAGGTTTGGCTCTGCTCCAGGCTGCAAAGTTTCAATTATAGAAGATAAATAAATCCCAGATACCAGGGCCTCTGCTTGAGTCGCTGGGGGGTGTGGCTGGTCCCTCACTCAGGCCACCCCACATCCCAAGGGAACACCCACCCTGATCTGGGACACCCTTCAGGGCAAACCAGCTGGCCCCAACCTGTGCACCAGGCCTCTATCCTATCTAATAAAAGAGTAAAATACAGATTGACCATCACTCCAATACACAAGATGACCGCCCCCATGTAGTCAAAAGATAATGCCCCCAGGTGGACATAAGATGCCCACCACAAGAAGGCCAACAGGGAAGGGCAGTTGGCAGGGACCAGGCCTTCAAGGGAGGGCAGTTGCGGGGAGTGGGCCCAGGCCTGCAGGGTAGGGCAGTTAGAGGCAAACAGGCTGGCAGGGGAGCAGTTAGGCATCAATAAAGCTGGCAGGGGATTAGGGGTGACCAGGTTGGCAGGCAGAAGCAATTAGGGGCAATCAGGGGGGCAGGCAGGTGAGCAGTTGGAAGCCAGCAGTCCTGGATTGTGAGAGGGATATTTGACTGCCAATGTATGGGCAGTAGGACATCCCTCAAGGGGTCCCAGATTGGAGAAGAGCAGGATGGGCTGAAAGACACCCCCCCCCCCAAACCGTGTACAAATTTCATGCACTGGGCCTCTAGTATGTATGTATGTGTTTATACATATAACACACACACACACACACACACAATGGAATGCTACTCAGCCATAAAAGAGAATATTGCCATCTGTAATAACATGGAAGGATCTAAAGGGTATTATGCTAAGTAAAATAAGTCAGAAAGACAAATGATTTTTGTGAAATCTTATAAACAAACAAAACAGAAACAAACTCATATATGCATAGAACAAACTGATGGTTGCCAGATGAGAGAGGGTTAGGTGGATGAGTGAAAAAGATGAAGGGATAAACAAGAAATAAATTGCCATTTATAAAAACTGCTACAGGGATGTAAAGTACAACACAGAAAATATAGTCAGCCTGATCAGCGTGGCTCAGTGGCTGAGTGTCAATCTATGAACCAAGAGGTTGAGGTTCGATTCCCAGTTGGGGCATATGCCTGGGTTGCCAGCTTGATCCCCAGTGTGGAGTGCACAGGAGGCAGGCAATTGGTGATTCTCCTTCATCATTGATGTTTCTATCTCTCTCGCCCTCTTTCTTCCTGTATGAAATCAATAAAAATATATAATTTTTAAAATAGAAAATATGGTCACTAATACTATAATAACTATGTATAGTGTCAAGCACTAAACTTATTGGGCTAATCACTTCCTAAATTATATAAGGTCTAATTACTATGTTGTACACCTGAAACTAATAAAACATCATTGCCTGCCTGGGGTGGCTCAATGACTGAGCATCAACCTATGAACCAAGAAGCCACTGGTTCAATTTCTGGTCAGGGCACATGCCCAGGTTGCAGGCTCGATCCCCAGTGTGGGGGGCATGCAGAAGGCAGCCTATCAATAATTTTCTCATCACTGATGTTTCTATCTCTCTCTCTTTCCCTTCCTCTCTGAAATCAATAAAAATATGTTTTGAAATATGTATGTGTGTGTACATATAATATTGTATTTGGAAAAAAATTTAAGTTTTTAAGAGAACGTTCAGGCCTCCTTTAAAACAGGGGGGAAAGGTCTAGACCAGCACAATCGGGCTCTGAGCAATGACAGAAGTGTGCGATATCTGCACTGTTCCCACAGCAGCCACCTGCTACAGGCAGACACCGAGCAACTGCAACTTAGCTAGCATGAGCGGGAAGCAGAACTAAACTGTACTTAGTGTCAAGGACCTGAATTTAAACATAAGAGGCTCGTGGCTCCCAGTGGACAGCACCACTCTGGACCAATGGTGGCTGCAGCCCAAGTAGAGAGGAGGGCAGCAGTCAGCGGGAGCAGGGGACCATGGACACCTGGACCCTCTCAAAGCACGGGTCACTTAACTCCTTGTGGGAATGAAGATGAGTGTGGCCACATCTCCAGATTTTAATCACTGGTAGTTTATTGGATAAATTTTAAAGAACTGAGGAGCCCAAAAAAAAAAACACTGTGGGTAAATCCAGCAAAGACCCTAAACTCAAAACCTCTCATTCCCATGCAGCTTATAAACATGAGATCAGGCACCAAAACATTCACAGCTGGCCAAGGAATTAAACAAAGATCCGATTTCCCATGAGGCCTTTCAAACATGCCTGTATGCTTCCAGCTGACCTGTCCACCCACTTTTACTGCAGCCCCAACAGCCAGCAGTTACAGCCCTCCCCCTGCAGTCTCCAACACTTCTACTCCTCTTCTCCCCTTCTCTCACCAACTGCCGGCCTCGAATGGCTTACAAGCCCTCACCACCTGACTTTCCCAGCCAGCCAGGAACGGAGCTCCTCAGCCTAGAACCCCCTGGGTCCATACCTATACTTCCCTCCAAAGACCTATTTGCCCAGAGCAGGGCAATTCCATAAGCAGCCTTTCTTATCCCCACCCCTTTCCCCACAGATAGTAATGGCAAAAAGTAACTGTTATCTTGTATATATTACTCCCTTTTTATCTTATTTAACCCTCACAACAATACCTAGAGCCAAATACCACAGCTATAAATATCCCTCCCTACTCTACAGATAAGGAAACAGGCAACTGGGTAAGGGTAAGGTCACTTACATAATATTCACTAAACCATTAGTTTTACAAAAGGACAAACTGAAAAGTCAAATCACTCTCACTCCAGGCTGGCCAGTGTTGCTCAGTTGGTTGAAATATCGTCCTATACACACACCCAAAGGTCTCAGGTTTGATTCCAGGTCAGGGCACTTATCCAGGTTGTGGGTTCCGGAGTATGTACAAGAAGCAATGGATTGATGCGGGCTCTCTTTTTCTTTCTCTCTCCCCCCCCCCCCCTCTCTCTCTCTCTCTCTCTCTCTCTCTGTCTCGCTCTCTCTTGCTCTCGCTCTCGCTCTTGCTCTCGCTCTTTCTCTCTCTCAAATCAATTAAATACCTTTGGGTGAGGATTTAAAAATAAATAAAAACCAATTTTTAAAAAATTACTCTTGTGTATGCTTATCCTAAATAATCATCTGCCCACTGGTTGCACTTCTGGCAAAAAGTGGACAGTATTCGCAATAGCCAAAAAGTGGTAATAATCCATAAATCCGCCTAGTGAACAGATAAACAAAATGTTGCAGAACCATACAATTAAATACCATTCAACAACAAAGAGGAACAAATTACTCATACATTTAAGACAGATGCTGAAAACATGATGCTAGGTCAAGGAAATCCGACAGAAAAACTACATCTTGAATGACTCCACTTAAGAAATGACTGCCTACAGCTGGGATGGGAATAGAAATTGATGGCAAATTGGCATCTTTTTAGTGATGAAAAAATGTTCTAAGCTTGGATTGTGGTGATCACTGTACAACTGTAAATTTATAAAAAATAATTAACCTGTACACTTAATGGGTAAATGTTATGGTATACAAATTATCTCTATATATAAAATCGAACAGGGAAACAAACAAATAACCAATTGCTATGATGTGCACTACTACCAGGGGATGTTCGTGGAACATAGCAGGCATCAGCAACTGGTGACAGAATGAGGAACATGGCCAGCATGGGCCTCAGTGAGATGGTGGAGCAGATGAGCAGGGGCACGAGACCAAGGTGGGGCACAGGTCGCTGTCATGGGGATGGGGGCCCTCTGGTGGTTACTGAAAATTCTTTGCTCCTGTATGCCACGGTCCCACCTGGCGCTCGCACCCACTGCCAGCCCAGATTAACCCTGAGGGTTTCTCCACCTCCCCCTGCTCCTGAGGAGCAATTGGGGCAGCAGCCACTGCTCATACCTGCTAACAGTGCCAGACCTGCTCGCACCCGCTGCTGGCACTGGCCCCAGCCCCAATGGCTCCACACTGTCAGCGGGTGCAAGCAGGGGCCGGTACAGTTACCACATGGGAGCAGCAGCACATGGAAGCGGGGCTGCACAATGAGAGGGCACGGGCCAAGGTGAGAGGGGCTGGGCAGGGGCTCAGAGAATGGGTCAAGACCCACCCCTGTACCCACCGCAGCCTCACAGCCCACAGTCCTTTCAAGGTGCACAAATTCAGATGCTGGGCCCCTAGTACCTCAAAAAAGCTATAAAAATAATCAGTTAAGCTTACAAGAACTCATCTTCCTCTGATTGAATTTATGGAAGTATTCCTTATACTTGCAGAGACAAGTATTTGTTATTTATGCATCCAGAAATATTCCTGCTGTAGAAGGAAGCAGAGCAGGGGTTGGGGCTGGGGGTGGAGAGCAATGCAGCTGGGACCCCACAGGCACGCAAACCAGCTTTCCTGAGTGCTGGCTACTCACTTAAATGTTCCCCTGACAGGAACATACTGCTTTCCCGCTTGATCCTACTTCAAGGCTCACTTCAAAAATTATCAACTCCAGCACCCTTCCACTAGCCAAGACATGAAGCTGTTTCCAGCACACCCACTCCACACTGTTCTATCAGACAAACTTTGCTACGACCTCTGGTTTTTTAAACTCTTTCTCTAGAGCAGTGGTGGGCAACATGAGCTACATGCAACTCTCGAGCCGTGGTTTTCCACTCTGTTGATTAAAGAGTTTGCCGATCACTGCTCTAGAGCAAGCATGTCAAATTCACAGCTTGTGGCTTTTTTTAAACAAAGCCTATGGCCCGAGAGCTATAAGTTTGACATGCTTGTTAGAGCATAGAGTCTAGAATGTAAGCTGTAAAGAAAGGTAGGTACTACATTCATCTCTATCATCAGCATCAACTACAGCTATGTCAGCAAATTTGGGGAAGGTGGATGGAGGACAGCTGGATCAGACACAGACATTACCATTTTATCCTATTTGTATACTTGCTTCTGTCTATTATGACAATACAACCAGAATATCTCTTAAAGATAAGCCATGTCATGCCACTCCTCTACTGAGACCCCTCCAATGGCTTACCACCATGCATGAGAGCTGGTCTTTACAATGGTCTACAAGCCCTCACTATCTGACCTCACATTTCCTCTCTGAACTCATTACTGACCCACTAGCTCCCCTGGCCTCTATTTGTCAAATGCCCAGACAAGCTCCTCTCTTTCCACCTGACACTCTTTCTTTGCCTAGAATGCTCTTCCCCAAAATATCCATCCACCGAGTATGTCCCACCAAATCATTTAAGGGTTTGGTTAAACGTCATCTTCTGAGCTACCTACTGACAAGTCAGTGTGGGCATGTACAAACACATTCCTGCCACCCACTCTGCCATGTGTACTCCAGAGCACTTACCCATCCTATCTAATAAAAGAGTAATGTGCAAATTGACCATACCTCCACTACACCCACAAACCACACCCGCCAGCCAATCAGGAGCACGTATGCAAATTAATCCAACAAAGATGGCTACGACCAGAGAATCCAAGATGGCGGCATAGGTAAACACCTACACTGCTGCCTCGCATAACAAATTAAAAACTACAACGAAAAGACAGAACGGACATCATCCAGAACCACAGGAAAGCTGGTGAGTGGAAATTCTACAACTAGAGGGAAAGAGAGGGGATCATGGAGACCCAGAGGAGCTGCAAAAAGCTGAGGTACAGATGGAGACGCACGCGCTGAGAGAACGGGTGCCCTAGTACCTGGCTGGCTTTCTCTGGTGAAAGGGAAACGGAGGCATTGAACCCCTTATCTTACGACACTAAACCCCAGATCCAGCCGAAACTCATACGGGAGGAGTTTGGACTGTGAAAAGGAAGAGGTGCACAGAAATTTAGGGGAGTCGCAAAAGATCAGAGGTCTGATGGCGCGCATGGCACTGCGCAGAGGACAGACTGCTGATTGTGCCGCTGGCTTTCGAGAGAGGGCGGATGACAGACGCTCCCAACTGTGCCACTTCTGACTCCACTAAGCCCCTGTTTCGGGGGAAACCCTGGGGACCTAGACTCATGTGGTCCTGGAGCACAGGGGAGCCGGAAAGGTAGCAGTCTAGAGGCACTGTGCGCGCACACAAGGACCGCTCCAGCGATTACCCAGTCACATGAGACTCAGGGGCCGTGGCGGGCGGGCCCGACTGGAAGGCAAGGCGGTCCCTTAAGCCCTGAAACTCCACCCATCCCAAGCTCAATAGAGAGGCTTCTGTGGTTTTGCAAGCCTGGTATCATAAGGCTGAATCCAACACAGAAGTTCTCCAGGCATAGTGAAAATGCCAAGACAAGGGAAGGGATCACAAACAAAAGAAATGGAAGTAAACGACTGGATATAGAGTTCAAAACCACACTTATAAGTGTTTTCAAGAATATCCTAGAAAAGTTGGATAAAGTTTGCGAGAGCCAAGAGGAGATGAAAAAGGACCAACTAGAGATGCAAAAGAGCCAACTAGAGATGAAAAAGATCCAACTAGAGATAGAAAAGGACCAACTAGAGATGGAAAAGGTCAAACTAGAGATGAAAAAGGACCAACTAGAAATTAAACATACACTGACTAAAATAAAAAATATTATACAGAGTCCTAACAGCACACTAGAGAAAGGCAAGAATCAAGTCAAAAATTCGAAATATAAATAATCAGAAAACACTCACCTGGAAAAGCAAGAAGAAAAAAGAATCGAAAAACGTGAAGATAACATAAGGAGCCTCTGGGACAGCTTCAAGCATACCAACATCAGAATTGTGAGGGTGCCAGAAGAAGAGAGAGAGCAAGATACTGAAAACCTATTTAAAGAAATAATGACTGAAAACTTGCCATATCTGGTAAAAGAAATAGACTTACAAGTCCAGGAAGCGCACAGTACCCCATATAAAAGGAATACAAAGAGGACTACACCAAGACACATCATAATTAAAATACCAAGAGCAAAAGACAAAGAGAGAATATTAAAAGCAGCAAGAGAAAAACAGTTCATTACCTACAAGGGAGCACCCATATGACTATCAGCTGATTTCTCAACAGAAACGATGCAGTCCAGACAGGAGTGGCAAGAAATATTCAATGTGAACCTACAACCAAGAATAATCTATCCAGCAAAGCTATCATTCAGAATTGAAGAGCAGATAAAAAGAGCTTCACAGATAAGAAAAAGCTAAAGGAGTTCATCAACACCAAACCAGTATTATATGAAATGCTAAAAAGCACTCTTTTAGAAGAGGAAGAAGAAAAAGGTAAAAGATAAAAAATTATGAACAACAAATACATATCTATCAACAAGTGAATCTAAAGATTAAGTGAATTAAAAATTTGATCAACAGAATAAACTGGTGAATATAATAGAATCAGGAGCACAGAAAGGAAGTGGACTGATAATTTTCAGGGGGAAAGGGGTGAGGGGTGTACAGAGAGAGACTGGACAAAAATCATACACCTATGGATGAGGTCAATGGGAGTGACGTAAGGGCAGAGGGAAGGGTGAGAGTTGGGAGGAGGGGTACTATGGAGGGGAAAAAAGAGAAACAAATGTAATAATTTGAATAATAAAGATTTAATTAAAAAAATAAAAATAAAAAATAAAGATTCACATTAAAAAAAAAAAAAAAGATGGCTACAACCACAGAGAGAACAAAAGTGAGGGCTTGGGTTGCCCCTGCAATGGAGGAACCAAGCTTTCCACACACCCTGGCCAGCCCAGGCCTCTGCTTAAGGGTACAAAGTTTCAATTATAGAAGATAAATAAATCCCAACAGAAATGGCTGCCATCACAGAGCAAGCATAATATTTAGCTCCGCTCCAAGCTACAAAGTTTCAATTGTAGAAGATAAATAAATCCCAGATGCCAGGACCTCCACTTGGGTCGCTGGAGGGTGTGGTGGCCTGCAAACCACCACAGGCCCCTCACCCAGGCCGTCCCACCCCACAAGGAAACCCCCACCC
The DNA here is from genome assembly GCA_004026805.1 of Lasiurus borealis. Lineage (NCBI taxonomy): Eukaryota > Metazoa > Chordata > Mammalia > Chiroptera > Vespertilionidae > Lasiurus > Lasiurus borealis. The sequence goes on along the minus strand of PVJN01006104.1, from coordinate 29,163 downwards.
TGATCTGGGACACCCTTCAGGGCAAACCAGCTGGCCCCCATCCATGCACCAGGCCTCTATCCTATCTAATAAAAGAGTAATATGCAGATTGACCATCACTCCAACATACAAGATGACTGCCCTCATGTGGTCAAAGAAATTGCCCCATGTGGATACAAGATGGCCACCAAAAGATGGGCAGCAGGGGAGGGCATTTGGGAGAGTCCACATCTGCAAGGGAAGGCAGTTGTGGGTAATCAGGCCAGTAGGGAAGGACAGTTGAAAGGGACCAGGTCTGCAAGGGAGGGCAGCTGGGGATGATCAAACCTGCAGGGGAGGGCAGTTAGGGATGGATGATCGGGCCTGTAGGGAAGGGCAGTGGAGGGGGGACCCAGGCCTGCAGGGAAGAGCAGTTGGGGGGGGACTAGGCATCACCATGGCATCACCATGGCCAGATGGTGGAGCAGGTGAGCGCTGGCCACTGTCAAGGTGAGCCTCTGTGGTTACTGAAAATTCTTTGCTCCTGCACATCACGGTACTGCCAGGTCCTTGCACCTGTTGCTGGCACTGGCCCCACTTGCACCCATTGTTGGCATCTAACACCAGCCCTGATCACCCCTGAGGGCTTCTCCACTTCCCCCTGCTCCTAAGGGGCGATGAGGGCTGGCAGCCACCTCTCACACCCACTGCTGGCGATGACCTCGCTCACACCCGCTGCCAGCACTGAAACTGCCGCTTGCACCCACTGCCAGTGCCAGTCCCACTTTCAGCTGTCACCAGAGCTGGCATTCACACCAGCTGCTTGCACTCGGTGCTGGTCCTTATCATTCTCAAAGAATGCAAGCAGCAGCTGCCGGCTCCAATCACCCCTGAGGGCTTCACCACCTCCTCCTGTTCCTAAGGGGCAACTGAAGCAGCAGCCGCAGCTCGCAGCTGCTACTGGCGCAGCCCCCAATCACTCTGTACTGTCAGAGGGCGTGAGTGGCGGCAGCAGGAACAAGGCTGCTGGCAGAAGGGATGAGGGGCGTGGAGGGAGGTGCTAGACAGGAGTGCAGAGGATAGACTGAAACTCGCCCCTATGCCCACTGCAGCCTCATGGCCCACAGTTCCTTTCAAGGTGCATGAATTCATGTACCGGGCCCCTTGTTGTATACATAATGTTTTTTAAAAACGTACATGTAATAAAGAAAATAATTTCAAAAATTTGGGCCCTGGTGGGTAGCTCAGTTGGTTAGAATGTCATCCTTGTTCACCAAGATTGTGAGTCTGATCCCCAGTCATGACACATATAAGAATCAACCAATGAGTGCATAAATAAGCAGAAAAACAATGATGTTTCTCTCTCTCTCTCTCTCACCCACCCCTCCCTCTAAAATAAATTTTTTAATTTAAAATAATTGTTAAATGGGCAAAAGACAATTTGTAGACAATCTATTCTATAAAACAACAATAAAAATTAAAAGTTGCCCAATCTCTGCCTGGCCCAGTGTGGCCCAATGGTTAAACATCAACCTATGAACCAGGAGGAGGTCATGGTTCAATTCCTAGTCAGGGCACATGCCCAGATTGTGGGCTTAGTTCCCAATAGAGGGCATGCAGGAGGCAGCCAATAAATGATTCTTTCATCACTGATATTTCTATCTCTCCCCTCTCCTTCCTCTCTAAAATCAATCAATAAATATATATGTTGACCAATCTCATTTATATCCAAAGCATTGTAAATCAAAATAATGACACACCATATATAACCTATCAGATTAAGATAACTTTTAAAAGATTTATGTTTCTGAAGAGTTTGGGAAATAGACACTAGCATAAGCTGCCTATAAGCTACTGTAAATGATAACAGCATTTTGACACACAATTTGCTATCCATCACACTTTTAATACGTATAAACTTTGACCCAGCAAGTTCATCTTTAGTAATCTATTTCAGAAACATTAATATAAGTATGCAGAGTAGTATAGAGTACATACAACAATGGTTACTGCAGCATTACTTTGTAAAAAGAAAACCTTTAAAATAATCCTACAAATCCATCAATACGTAATTGGGTAAATTGGCTATATATTGATGGGTGCTATCTGCATAATTAATAATAATGACTACACCAGTAATAAACAATCAAAAATGAAATTAAGAAAACAATTCCATTTACAATAACACCAAAAAGAAAAAAATGCTTAGAAATAAACTTAACCAAAAAAAGTACAAATCTTATAATTAAAAGCTATAAAATACTGATGAAAGAAAAACTAAGTAAAAGATATTCTTTGTTCATGGAACAGAAGACTTAATATTGTAAAGATGGTATTACTCCCTAAACGGATCATCAGTTTGATTGCTATCAAAATTCCAGCTGCCTTTTTCTGCAGAAAATAACTTGAAAATTTTTTTGAAGTTGACTTTAAAAAAAAATAGAGCAAGCTGCAGAATAAGCATAGTCTGACCCTATTTTTTTCAAAACCTTACCTGCAGTGTTTGTGTGCATATATTAAAGGGAGCAGGCCTTTCATCTTATGCTTCATATATGTCTGTATTATATTTTCACAAGCACATAGAGTTTTGCAGTTTAAGAAAGTCACAATAAAAATTGGTTTAATGTTTTTAATTTTTTTAAATATATTTCATAGTTTTTAGGGAGGAAGGGGGAAAGAGAGACAGAAACATCAAAGATGAGAGAATTTTTGATTGGCTGCCTATTGCATACCCGCCACTGGAGATCGAGCCAGAAACTCAGGCATGTGCCCTTGGCCTCTGGTCAATGCTCTATCCACTGAACCAATATTTTAAATTTTTAACATATAAATCTAAATTCCCTCAAGGCTGCCTGCTTAGAAGAACAGAAGCTAGCTGATGGATACATGCGGATATATTATAACATTCTCTCCTTTGCATATATTTGAAAATTTCCATAATACAATGTTAAAGAAAAGTATAGGGGTGCCCATGTCTTTGATCTCTAGGATCCAGCTCCCCTAATTACCTAGAAATCATGGGTTAAGACCCATGAGGAATGTTCCCTCACTACATCACCTATTCATCCTAAGGCACCTTTCCCAGATCCTATACTAAATACCGCAGTGACTGACGACAGTATCTTGCAGGACACTGATCTTGTTTGTACACAGCTATTGTCAAAGGAAAGCTCCGAGCCAAAATAACCCAGGAAGACAAGTATTTGGAGTTCAGATGAGGGTAAGTGAGCCCAGTCTTCCTAAATACTAAAGGATAATGGAAGTATTTAAAGGATGTAGACTGTAAAGTAACAGTCATAATTAGTATGTTCACTGTGGAAAACCATCAGTCTCCTCACAGGATTCTGCTCTTGAAAGAAATGAAAAGGGAGCCACCAGTGTCTTCTGGGTCCCAGTTCTTTCACTGGTAAAAAGAATGGCTTGTGACTTTTAGAAATGCCTACATCAAAAGGAAAATGGGGACGGGTGAAAGCAATGTGATTTTATCAAGTGGGAAAGCAACAATTTCAATAGGCAGGGAAAGACTCAGCAGAAATCTCACTTGTGGGTTGAGCCTCTCCTCTTCCATTCCAGAAGTTCATTCATGCTTTTAATCACAGTGAGCCTTGCCAACAAATAAAGAATTCACTTATGGATCCAAGATGGCGGCATAGGTAAACACCTTCACTGCTGCCTCGCACAACAATTTCAAAACTACAACTAAAAGACAGAACAGACATCATCCAGAACCACAGGAAAGCTGGCTGAGTGGAAGTTCTACGGCTAGAAGGAAAGAGAGGGGCTTACAGAAACCCAGAGGAGCTGCAAAGAGCTGAGGTACGGAGACGCATGCACTGAGAGAGCGGGTGCCCGAGTACCTGGCTGGCTTTCTCTGGCGGGAGGGAAACGGAGGCATTGAACCTCTTATCTTACGACACTAAACCCCAGATCCAGCCGAAACTCATACGGGGGGGAAGTTTGGACTGTAAAAAGGGAGAGGTGCATGGAAATTTAGGGGAGTCGCAAAAGATCAGGTCTGGTGACGGGCAGGGCACTGCCCAGAGGACAGACTGTTGATTGTGCTACTGGCTTTCACAAGAGGGTGGGAGACAGACCCTCCCAACTGTGCCACTTCTGACTCCACTAAGCCCCTGTTTTGGGCAAAACCCTGGAGACCTAGACTCGTGTGGTCCTGGTGCGCAGGGGAGACAAAAAGGCAGCGGTCTAGAGGCACTGCGCGCATGTGCGCACAAGGACCGCTCCAGCAATTACCCAGTCACGTGAGACTCAGGAGCCGTGGAGGGCAGGGCCAACTGGAAGGCAAGGCGGTCCCTTAAGCCCTGAGACTCCACCCATCCCAAATTCAACAGAGGCTTCTACGGTTTTGCTAGTCTGGTATCATAAGACTGAATTCAACACAGAAGTTTCCCTGGCATAGTGAAAATACCGAGACAAGGGAAGGGATCATGAACAAAAGAAATGGAGAAAAAAAAAAAAAAAAAACGACTGGATATAGAGTTCAAAACCACACTTATAAGGTTTTTCAAGAATATGCTAGAAAAGTTGGGTAAGAGCCAAGAGGAGATGAAAAGGGACCAACTAGAGATGCAAAAGAGTCAACTAGAGATGGAAAAGATCCAACTAAAGATGATAAAGGACCAACTAGAAATTAAACATACACTGACTGAAATAAAAAATATTACACAGAGTCCTAACAGCAGATTAGAAAAGGCAAGAATCAAGTCAAAAATTTGAAATATAAAGAAGTAGAAAACATTCAACTGGAAAAGCAAGAAGAGAAAAGAATCCAAAAATGTGAACATAATGTAAGGAGACTCTGGGACAGCTTCAAGCGTACCAAAATCAGAATTGTGGGGGTGCCAGAAGAAGAGAGAGAGCAAGATACTGAAAACTTCCCACATCTGGTAAAAGAAATAGACTTACAAGTCCAGGAAGCGCACAGAACCCCATATAAAAGGAATCCAGAGAAGACCACACCAAGACACATCATAATTAAAATACCAAGAGCCAAAAGACAAAGAGAATATTAAAAGCAGCAAGAGAAAAACAGTTTATTACCTACAAGGGAGCACCCATAGGACTGTCAGCTGATTTCTCAACAGAAACGATGCAGGCCAGACGGGAGTGGCAAAAAATATTCAACGTGATGAATAACATGAACCTACAACCAAGAATAATCTATCCAGCTATTATTCAGAATTGGAGGGCAGATAAAGAGCTTCACAGAGAAGAAAAAGCGAAAGGAGTTCATCAACTCCAAACTAGCATTATATGAAACGCTGAAAGGTACTCTTTTAGAAGAGGAAGAAGAAAAAGGTAAAAGCCAAAAAATTATGAACAACAAATACGTATCTATCAACAAGTGAATCTAAAGATTAAGTGAATTAAAAATTTGATCGTCAGAATAAACTGGTGAATATAATAGAATCAGGAGCACAGAAAGGGAGTGGACTGATAATTCTCAGGGGGAAAGGGGTGAGGGGTGTACAGGGATAGACTGGACAAAAATCACACACCTATGGATGAGGTCAGTGGGAGGGAGGTAAGGGCAGAGGGAAGGGTGGGATCTGGGTGGAGGGGTGCTTTGGAGGGGAAAAAAGCAAAACAAATGAAATAATCTGAATAATAAAGATTCAATTTAAAAAAAAAAAGAATTCACTTATGGAAAACAAGCCCAACTTATTCTAGCATAGAAGCCTAAAGGCAGGATAGAGAAATCAAAATAAAATGTCTGCTCTAATTTCTTCTAACTTCCAGCTTCTTAGGAAACAAAAAGGGTCTGGGAACTGGGAATAAATTCTCAGCTATGAGGAAACCAGTGTCTTCTGTACTACCTCTTACACTATCTAATTCTAATTTCAAATTTTAAAAGTAGGCAGGACTACATTTGGGGGGAAATAAAAGTAAAGGATGAAAATAAAACTTCACGATGAAATTACTTCAAAGAGGAATTCATTGCCCAAAGAGAAAGTCTAATGTCCCATCCACCCACTCCTTTGGAAACAGTTGAATTGTATCCACATTCTATTCTAGCTGAGATTATGTCTGATAATCTCTCCAGCCTGGATCTGAACAACCTCCTATTATAACCCTAAAGTGGTCTGATTTCTATAATTAGAATTTCTCCCTAACTCAAAACCACTGAAGAGGAATGATCTAAGTTTCATCCTGTGCTTGGTTTCCCCTCTCAGCAACAGCTTTATCACCTGTATTTATATCCCCATCGAGGGGTGTCAGAGCCCAGCACTTTCTTCTCTTCCCACGTGTAGATGGAAGAAGAGGGAAGGTTTAAGATACTCTAGGGTCTTGGAATAAACAGGAAATATCTATGGGGGAAAACAACAGTTACAGAAAGAAAGAAGTATCCTTAAATGTAAAAAGCCTAAATATACTGGATCTCAGACTACTTGCCTTGTTTCAGGACAGAGTAAATGGTTAATGCAGAAAAGACGGGAGGGAAGATGTTGGCAGTTAATCACGAAGCAGGGAAAGATAGGTTTTTGTTGGTTTTTACTGGCTGCAGAGGGGTCTGGTCCAGGTATCTTATCAGAACTTCACTAGATTCAAGGTTGCAAGTTTTCTGCACGCATAATTAATCTAGCTGCCCTGATGATTTAAAACTGGTGGCTAGACAGACTCAGCCCCCGAGAGCCAAGTGTATAATGAGCATTTTACAACAAGCAATGTAAGACTTAGACCTTCGGCTTGCTGGCTACAACAGTTAAACCAGAGGCCAGTGACTGCTACTGGCCTTCTGGCAGCCCCAGGGATAGAGCAGTGAGCCCTGGATCTGTAAAAGCAGCAGATCAAGCTAGTGAAAGCTCCCAGTTTGCAAATGTACTGAAAGGGTTCAGTACCTGTTGCTGCTGGAAGAGGAGGGGCTGAGATCCCTTTCCAGTGCACTCTCTTAGAAGAGGCCTGGTCACTACTCTGCCACAAAGGGGACTGGTGGGAAGACAAGCCACTGCTTGTTTAATACCCAAGCCACTGCCACAGAGGCACTTTGAAATATGCAAAGCTGTTTCTAACTGCAACTCTCGCTGTTTTGGACAGGCAGTTTAAAGTTAAAGAGCAAAGGAAAGGCACTCCCTGGAACGGGGAGCCTTCAGGACTTTGAGATTCTCCAAGAGAGGAGTCTGACTGAGAGATGGCAGAGACCCTGGTGGGTTAGAAGGATCTAAGGCCACATGTTAAACTTACAAATTATGGCTTTCTAGGCAGATTTCCAAGCCCAGTGAAGTAGGGGTTAAGCTGCCTTTTACAGCAAAACAACTTTCTCCCATGCCAGAATAAATTTTAAGAAATTAGACAGGCCATGTATGTGGCTAGAAAGAACTGGCCAGCATGTACAGTCCTGACAGTGGCCTGCAGAAAACTATATAATAGACTTAGATAATGCCTGCGTCTTCATGGATATGACTCCAGAAAGACAAAGATAATTCTGCTTTAGTTAGAAGGTTAAGAATAGACCTTAGTTACTCCCGAAGATATTTGTATAGCTCTATCATGTGTCACATATGGTAGCAGAAGATTTGGCTACCTAAGGTGGCCACAGTGCCAATATTATACTTCATTGTGTTAATAATATTGCATTAACCTTATAGATTTGAATGCAGATGCCAATAGGGCAAGTGCCCAAATGGGCAAGAAAAATACCCATCTGGTTTTAGTCTCTATTGAAAGACAGTTGGCAGCGTTTAGACTGTCTTGCAGGCCTGTGTGGCCATACCCATGTCAGGTGTGGCACAAACCTCACCTTTAGGAAACTGAGAAAGGCCTGTATGGAACAGAGGGAAGTGGTGAATACCAGCCCTTTGTTATAGGAATTACAGATCCTGTTAAGTCCTATAACATATGAGACCCTGTAAAGAAATAAGGCTCCCTTAGTCCTTTCTCAGAGGGCAGTAATCCCTTCCAGAGGCCATATGAAATCTTATTAAGGACAAGTCAAGTAGAGAGAACCCTAGTAATAGCACAGCTATAATTGTCTATTTGAATATAGATACATTTTAAATTTCTCCTTGTCAATTAAAGACAATTATATTACTCTAAAGAATCCATAGAAAGGACTGACAAGGAAAATCAGGAGATCTTAAAAGCAGGTCAGTATATTTTTCTCCTTATATAATTCACTGAAATTTGGCAATGCTTAATAAATCACGGCAATACATTTCTTTGCATAAATTCAATAAGACCAGTTTCCAATAGTGGTTTTATTGACCAGAAACTTTGACTGGAGAATCATGTTTTGAAGAGCCCTATCTGAACTCTGAAGATTTGAAGCCAATAAGAGTGCCAAGGAAAAGCCTGGTACCCTGCTTGGGAGGCCCGAAAATGACGAGCACTGGAGCATCAGGTCCATGCCCTATCATCACTGGCGGTTGGTCAGAGTAGAAGGGGAGCAATAAGGACGCCTCTGTGTCCCTGCAGAACCCCCAAGCACTCTGCACTGCAATGAATAGGAGGGCTACTGATATGGGCCTTAAAACCTAGGGTGGAGAGAAACCAAGATGGTGGCATAGGTGAACACCAAAACTGCTGCCTTGCGCAATGATTTCAAAACTACAATTGAAAGACAGAATGGACATCATCCAGAGCCACAGGAAAGTTGGCTGAGTGAAAATTCTACAGCTAGAGGGAAAGAGAGGGGCTCATGGAGACTCGGAGGAGCTACAAAAAGCTGAGGTACAGAGACAAGCGCATGGAGAGAGCAGGTGCCGGAGACCAGGCTGGCTTTGCTCGTGGGAGATGGAAACTCCCAACTGCATGGAACCCCTTATCCTATGACACTGAACCCCAGTTCGGGGCAAAACTCATACGGGGCGAGTCTGGACTGTGAAAAAGGAAAAGTGCACGAAAATTTAGGGGAGCCGCAAAAGGGCAGAAGTCCAGGGCGCACACACTAATGCGCGCAGAGAGGACGGACTGCTGATTGTGCCGCTGGCTTTCTCTAGTGGGCAGGAGACAGAGCTTCCCAACTGCACCACTTCTAACTGCACTAAACCACCGTTTCGGACGAGACCCTGGGGACCCAGACTCATACAGGGCCCAGAACGCAAGGGAACTGGAAAGGCAGACTTCTAGAGGCACGCACACGCATGCACAGACAGTTGCAAGGATTACCAAGAGATACTTGAGATCCAGGGGCTGTTTAGGGCGGGGCTGACTGGAAGCCAAGGCCATCTGCTAAGCCCTAAAAGAAGAGAGAGATACTGCTAGTAGATAAGAGAAGCTTTGGAGGAAGAAAGAGACAGGAATGCTTGAGGGATAGAAAGAAAACGAAGCAGGATATGTGTGAAGAATGAGGTCTGAGAAAATGTGAAGATAGATTTTGCAATGTGGGTCCAGATTAAGTCACTGCAAGTGTGGGATTCACCTAACTAGGCAGATACTGCAGGCAAGGCCAAATAGCAGCTGGATGGCTTGGCTTCCTAGCCCTATGGAGCACACTAAGATTCAATCATGAAATTCTGGCAAAGGTAGTTGGTTATCATTCTTGTTGTATTTATGCAAACAATCAGGCCAAGTTAAATATAATAGGTACTTTTGTCTTGATTAGGCTCTTTTAATGAACAGAGAGATAATTTTAAGGAGAAAAATTCTATTTCAATAGAGATGATTAAAACTGAAATGTTTTCTTTCCCTTCCACCAGACTATTTGTTACATTTGTCTCTGCCAGGTTACAAGCCCACCTCCTTCTGTGCCCAGGCGTCATCATCCCTTTGACAAACAGCAAGGATCTCTTGGCTCTGAAGAATGCTACATCCCTTCTCAGCAGGAAGCAGCTACAAAAGAAATTCAACATCCATTTTCCCTAAAAGAATTCAGAGTCAGGATCCTTGAGGTAATATATTAGGCAGTTAGACAGACATAAGCAGAGCAAGGATGATGGGCCAACTAGTGCTACCAGATGTAACTCTTTCCATCTTTATGTATGTGAGACAATGGGCATACATAGCCAAAGAGGTATTCACCCAAAGTCTCAGCCCTTAGAGAAGGCCAATAGTCTATTTGTCCAAAAGACTTGAACCCTTTGCATTTGGATGACATACTTGCCTCCAGGTAGTAGCAGCCACAGCTATACTTATCAGAAAAGCAAACAGGTTAATCCTAGGGCAGTAACTAAACCTAACTGCCCCACATGAGGACATGAGGTCAAGGCTTTACTCCTGAACACAGTAGAACACTGATGTCAAACACTTGAGTCACTGGTTTCAGGCTCTCTGGTAGACAAAAGAAAAATCAGTAACAATTTATACTGATAGTAGGTACGCATTTACAATGGCTCTCGTACATAGTGCTATTTACAAGGTAAAGGGTCTCCACAGAAGCAAGAGGAATCAGGGCCACAGATGAAGCTGCCTGGGAGGCTGCCCTAAAACCAGTGGGGCCTCTACAGATTCTAGTGACTCTTCTAGATCCTGATCTACTCAATCTAGAAAAGCTGAAATCCATAACCAAGCTTTATTCAAGTTCTTACAGACTTTACAGTCTACCCAGGAAGCAATCCAGAAGCACATCCAAGACGATCCGCCTGTACCAACTTCTGATCCGATTCATTCCTTCCACCTTGGTGACTCTGTTTGGGTAAAGAAATTTGCCACCTAAGGAATGACTCCTACCTGGGAAGGACTACCTCCACGGCAGTCAAGGTCAACAGAATCCCAACGTAGCTTCATCACACCTGGCTTAAGTAGTTCAGGAAAAACAGAGAGTCCAAGACTTTTCGGACTCTAAAGATTACTCCTGGCCCTCATTCTGGGCCCTTATGTTATAAGTAGGCCCACTAACTTTTATTAGACAGAAAATTAAAATTATAGTCCTCAGGGATAAATATCCAAGAGCCAATGATTTGACTCGCACATAAAACCAGTGGGGAATGAAGCATCCATCTTATATAAAAACTGCTGTTTGAAATTTTAACCTTGCTATTGGCTTCTGTAAATGTTTGCTTGCTTAAATTCAGCGGTTCTCAACCTGTGGGTCGCGACCCCAGTGGGGGTCGAACACCCAAAACACAGGGGTCACCTAAAGCCATCAGAAAATACATATTTCCAATGGCTTTAGCTGCTGAGAGGTCGCGCTACCGTCTGCAGCAGTGCTATTCAGCTGGAACGCACAACGTTATGGATGCGTGTTCCAAACCGAATGCCTGCGCACATGCACAGACATGATTGCATCATCCATCCGGGGCCTAAGGGGCGGGGGAAGCAGGGGGGGGTTGGGGGAAATGCTCCACAGTCCATAGCAGCGCATTACATGTGTCCAGCGCTTGCTGAGGTCATCATGGGCGGATGCAGCAAGCGCCTGAGGACAGAAGCCTAGGAGGTGGAGAGGCAAGAGAGCCTGCGAGACAGCCTGCTGGTGTAAAAAAGGTTAATAATGTAAAAACAGTACACACACCATACACACAATACTGTGTAAGTGTAAGGTGCTTTGTGTATAATCATTACACAGTACACAAAGCAGCTTACACTTACACAAAGCACCATACATTTACACAGTATGAACTACATTGGTCTTATACTATAAGAGACCACTATAAGATGTAGTTCACACTGTTCCCCAATGTATAATTATCTCCCATATCTCCCACTATTTTCCCATATTCTGAGTGAGGAAACTTCCGGCATTGAATCCACCTCCTATCGATTTCATTGTGAGTGCAGCGGATTTTATGGAAGAGAGCTCCCGAGAATCTCGAGTTACCACACAATCCACCGCAGCCTCCTATTAATTTCAATAAGAGGCAGAGAAATGACAGTTTCTGACACATTTCTTCCTCTCCAATTTAAGTCAATGGGAGGCCACAGCGGATTCCGCTCAAATACAGAGCATGTTGCTTAATTTTTCCTCACTATGTTTTTTCCTAGCGCGGAAAATTTAAGCAACATGCTCTATATTTGAGCAGAATCTGCTGTGGCCTCCCATTGACTTGAATAAGAGTTAGAGACATGCGCCAGAACTGCATTTCTGCCGTACAGGGGATCTCTGAGGAATTCATGGATCTCCCATTGAAGTAAATGAGAAGTGGATTCCACCGCAGAAACCGCCACTTCATAGTGTGAAAGAGCCCTGAAAGAGGCCATGCTGTGCAGAAACTGCAGTATATCCTATGACATAGTTCACACTGTTCTATATAGAAAACTTGCCACTAATCTGGAAAGAAACAGATCCATTAGTTAAGCATGTGAATACGACCCCCTGGTCATAGTAACAGGTGTGTAATAGAAAACAACAAAGGGAATAGTAAATAATAGGAAACTTTAACAAACTCTTTAGACGCGACCATCTTTTATTTGTTTTGTTTTTTTTAGCAAACCGTCTCATGACAATGGATCGTGTAGACAAGAATATTAGGAAAAGAAAATATACTGAGGATTTCTTGAAGTATGGTTTTTACCTCAATAATTACAGCAGGAATTGAGAAACCACAATGTGTTATTTGTTGTGAAGTTCTCTCAGCTGAATCTATGAAACCAAACAAACTAAAACGCCATTTTGATAGAAAGCATCCAAGCTTTGCTGGCAAGGATATCAACTATTTTAGAAGCAAAGCTGATGGACTCAAGAAATCTAGATTTGACACTGGTGACCAGTACCACAAACACAATGTAGCAGCTGTTGAAGCATCATATTTGGTGGCACTCAGAATCGCCAGAGCTATGAAACCTCACACCATTGCTGAGAATTTACTGTTGCCAGCTTCAAAAGACATAGTTCGAGTGATAATTGGAAATGAATATGTTCAGAAATTGAATGCAATTTCCTTATCTAATGACACTGTCCGCAGAAGAATAGAGGACATGTCTGCCGATATTCTTGATCAGGTGATCCAGGAAATTAAATCTGCACCACTATCAATATTCAGTGTCCAGCTTGATGAATCTACAGATGTGGCGGCAAACTGTGCACAGTTATTGGTTTACGCAAGGTATATTAATGATGGCGACTTTAAAGATGAGTTTCTTTTTTTTGCAAACAGCTTGAAACAACAACTACACATGATGTTTTTTATGCAGTTGGTTCTTTTCTAAAAGTGCATAACATCTCCTGGGAAAAGGTTTGCGGTGTTTCACAGATAGTACTCCTGCTATGCCAGGATGTCGCTCAGGATTTCAACGTTTGATACAAACGAATCGCCAAAAGCAATCGGAACACACTGTATGATACATCGCCAAATATTAGCGACTAAGATACTGCCTCAAGATTTACAAGAAGTAGTGAAAAGTGTCATAATGTGTCAATTTTGTTAAGTCAAGCGCCTTAAACAGTCAGCTGTTTTGGCAACTGTGCAACAAGCTAGATGCGCCAAATAATGCTCTGTTACCACACACTGAAGTCAGATGGTTGTCAAGAGGAAAAGTTTTAAAACATGTCTTTGAGCTTCGTGATGAACTGAAAACATTTTTCAATCAGAAAGCAAGACCGCAATTCGCACTTTTTAGTGATATAACTGGGCTGCAGTAAATAGCTTTCTTGGTGGACATCTTTGTCATCTTGAATGACTTAAATTTATCACTGCAAGGACCAAATACAACGTGCCTTGCTTTGTCCAAAAAAATTAGATCATTCCAAATGAAACTTCAGCTTTGGAAAAATAAATTGGATAAAAATAAAATTTACATGTTTCCTACATTATCTGCCTTCTTTGAGGAACATGAAATTGAGCCAGATAAAAAAATTATAATGATAACTTCTGTGAAAGAACATTTGCACATGCTTGCAGACGAAATTTCATCATACTTTCCTAATCTACCTGACACCCCATTTGCACTTGCCAGAAGTCCATTCACAGTGAAAGTTAAAGATGTTCCAGAGACAGCGCAAGAAGAGTTCATTGACCTAATTAACAATGATGCAGCGAGAACAGATTTCTCTACAAAGCCACTGACAAAATTCTGGATTAAGTGTTTATAGTTATATCCTATTCTGTCTGAGACTGTGCTGCGCCTTTTTCTTCCTTTTCCAATAATATATCTTTGCGAAACAGGGTTTTCCAGCTTGCTGGTAATCAAGTCTAAATACCGAAGTAGATTTGTTGTGTAAAATGATCTTCGCTGTGCCCTTGCAAAGACTGCCACAAGAATTTCTGAATTGGTAAGCAAGAAGCAACTACAACCATCTCACTGAATTTGGCAGCATACTGTTGCAAAATATTGCACTGTTGTTTACTGTTATATTACTGTTGTTATATTTAAACCCATGCTATGCCATGGTGAAATGTTATTTATTGGAATTAGTAATAAATATTTCTCAACATATTAAATAATTGTTTTTGTGATTAATCACTATGTTTAAATTATGTTTAAATTATGTTTAAATTATGTTTGATTTGTAGCAACCAGAATACATAATGCATACATTCCAAATCATAACTGTAGCAAAATTACAGTTTTGAAGTAGCCACCAAAATTATTTTTTGGTTTGTGGTCACCGCAACATGAGGAACTGTATTGCAGGGTCACAGCATTAGAAAGGTTGAGAACCACTGCTTAAATTATAAGGAAAATGAGACTATTCTCACTTAAGAGAGGCTATTAAACCTTTCCTGGACAAAATTTTCAGTGCTGGCACCAGGCCAGGTATTTGGTTGAGGTCTTGAGGCCTCAGCACATAGGGGCCCTTTAAGAACTTACAAAGGCGTGGTTCAGTTGATGATTCTGTGCACTCAGTACAAGCCTCTAATAGAGGGCAAGGTAGAAATGCAGTCCGTCTCATGATTAAGCTGTAAGTTCCAAAACATGGGGGGAATGAAAGAACAAAGCGGGACTGATTATCCTCCATCTTATAAAGCTCTGCCCCCGATCTGATCTCCCTTCCGGGAAACATCACAAGAATGCTAGAAATGTCCTGGTTCCCCCACTGCCCGAGCAGACCAATGAGGCCTCAAGAATGCAGCTACACTGTAGAATGCTCCTTGTATGCCACCCTTGACTAATCGGGAGGTAGTGGGGCATAGCTCAGACCCAGGAATGTGTTACTCATTCCCTGCTGTAAGTTCCTGCCGTAAAACCCTGGAATAAAACCCTGACCCAGAACCGACCAATCACTGTCATTCACCTCATCCACTCACATGACTAGCCATATAAATCCTTTGTTCCCTTGAAGTTCGGGGCTCTCTTGCATTCTGCCGCTGCTGTGTTGGTAGAGGTAGGAGGCCCGTGCTCGAGCCTGAATAAAGACTCTCTGCTTTTGCATTGGACTCGGCTCCCTGATGGTCTTTGGGGATCTTGAAATCTGGGCATAACAAATGAAAGTCAAAACCAGAGTCCAAAGGCATGCCAGCTGAGGACAGGAAGCCCAGCACACATTTGTATCAGCCTTTACTTCTGCTAGCCCAGTGGTCAGCAAACTGTGGTTCTGTTGACTAATGAGCTTGCCAACCACTGTGCTAGCCCATCCAACGCCAGTACAGGAGTATAGGATTATATTCTAAGACAGTGGTTGGCAAAACCATTAGTCAACAGAGCCAAATATCAACAGTACAATTGAAATTTCTTTTGAGAGCCAAATTTTTTAAACTTAAACTTCTTCTAACGCCACTTCTTCAAAAATAGACTAGCCCAGGCTGTGGTATTTTGTGAAAGAGCCACACTCAAGGGGCCAAAGAGACAACCCTAGAGAAGGGGCGTGGAGGGACACTCCATTAGCAAATGAAAATTTCCCCTAAACACAATTCTATCTAATAAAAGGGTAATATGAAAATTAACTATCACTCCCTCACAAAGATGGTGGCACCCATTCCTCTCAGCACTGCCAGAGTCCCCCAGTCTTGAGAGGATTTTGGGGGAACAGATGGCTGCTGAGAGCAGGCAGTGTGAGCAGCCTGGTGGAATGCTTGCTTCGTCGCCATGGTGACAAGGCAAGCGTTCTGCACTGCGCAGGGCTGGGAATGGGCCTCCGGGCTGTGGAAAGCCTCTGGGCAGAGGGCACAAAACAGCCAGGCCCTGCAGAGAGCTACTGGTGCATGGATCCATGCACTGGGTTACTAGTCTATATATATAAAAGCCTAAGCAACCTTCCAACAATTCAACCAACTGATAGCTATAATGCACACTGATCACCAGGGGGCAGATGCTCAATGCAGGACCTACCAACAACAAATAATCAATTTGAGCCACTCTTTGATCATGAAACGACCAAAATGTTCCAGAAGACACAGCAAAGTAATTTTGCTTCATGATGACGCACCATTACATACTTTAAAACCAGTTAAAGACACATTAAAAGATCTTGCCTGGAAAGTATTAACCCACTCACTGTATTCAACAGACCTTGCACTTCAGATTACCACTTGTTCTAACCGATGGCACATGCACTTTCTGAGCAGCACTTCAAAATATATGAAGAAGTGGAAAATTGGGTCTCTGAATGGTTTGCCTCAAAACGAGAAAAAATTCTCTTGGGATAGTATTAACAAATTACCTGAAAGATAGGGAAATGTGTAACTAGCAATAGACATTACTTTGAATAAAGCACTTTTGATGTTTCTCTTGAAATTATTGTGTTTTCTTTGATTACAAAATCTGCTGTTATTAACTGGTACACCTGGTAAACATAATGGAAATGATTTGGGCCTCTTTCTGAAAAGCTCTGTTTTCCAGTGAAACCATGACAGGGAGCTAAATAGGCATCTTTACAAGCACATTCCTCCAATGCCCACAGATAAAACTTCATTAGGTCAGGGAGATTCAAGTTCCCAAATAACAGGCATTATAGAGAAAAGTGAAACCCATTTATTTTCTTGCAAATTTACTGTGTGCAAAGTACAACCTCATGTCTCAAATGATATTTTTGCATTGATTTTTAGAGAGAGAGTAAGAGAGAAAAAAACATCAATGTAAGAGAGACATACATGTGCCCTGACCAGGGATCAGGCCTGCAAATGAGATATGTGCCCCTGACCAGAATCAAACCCGGGACCCTTCAGTCCATGAGCCAAAGCCCTATCCACTCAGCCAAACTGACTAGGGCACCATTATTAATTTTGATAATATCTACATTCCAATGCCAAATGCTCAAATCATTACCCAACTCTCCCATACCATTTCAATACCCACTACAATAACCTTATCACCTCTCACCTTACTGAACTATTTCCTCAATAGTCAATCCTTGGTTCTCAAACATCTCCCATCTCCAATAATTCGGTTCTCAACCAAGTTATTCAAAAAAATTTTCACAGTAGTCAAAACAAAACTTCATTTCTTGACCCAACAACCCTTTCATGCTGATATCTGTATGATCAGTCACACATCACTCAAGTGACAAAAGAGAGAATGAGCAAGTATGTGTCAGTTTACCACTAAACCTTGGGCTCTTAAACATCTCAGGAAATTGTGCTGTTTATATCTTTTTTTTTTCTTTTGGGAGTTTTGAATGGATTAACTCTTGATTTCAGAGTGTGAGAATAAACAAATCATCTTTTCTGTCAAAGAACAGTTTAGACAGCCGCTATTTTGGACTGCATGACTTAGCAGCTGCCATGTTCGCCTCATGGTTTGCAGCTCCCCTGGAGGCCACGATCTTGAAATGGGAAAGGCCAGCCTCTCCCTTTGAATTAGCCAATTTTGCGAAAGACTGTGCGCCTGAGCTTCAATCAAGAGCAAGGGACAGCCAAAACCGGTTTGGCTCAGTGGACAGAGCGTCAGACTGCGGACTGAAAGGTCCCAGGTTCGATTCCGGTCAAGGGCATGTACCTTGGTTGCGGGCACATCCCCAGTAGGGGACGTGCAAGAGGCAGCTGATCGATGTATCCTTCTCATTGATGTTTCTAAGTCTCTATCCCTTTCCTTTTCTCTCTGTAAAAAAATCAATAAAATATATATTTTAAAAAAGAGAGAGAGAGCAAAGGACAGGTCATGTGTATCAGGGATCATAAATCCCAAGCAGATCACCTGCTCCATGTGCACATGTTTCCAGACCATGTGTGTGCCTGCTTCTACGTAGAAGTAAAGATCTTTGCCTTGCTGTCTGGCCCCCAACTATGTTTTGTGTTCTACCAGGACCCCTGAGTTTGGGGGTTCGCATTATTTCCAACAGAGAGGAAGGCAGAGAGAAACAGAAAGATAGAAACATCAATGATGAGAGAGAATCATGGACCAGCTGCCTTCTGCACACCTTACACGGATCAAGCCCGCAACCTGGGCATGTGCCTTGACTAAGAATCAAACCATGACCTTCTGGTTCATAAATAAACACTCAACCACCTGACCCACACCAGCCAGGCAGTTTGCATTATTTCTAATGTGAAAAACAATTTGGTTTTTAAACAAATTGCTTCTTATACAGCCTTCTACAACAAATTAAGTTCAAGAACCAAGATTCCACGTAACTTCTATTTGACCCAAATCAGCTTAGACACCATATTTTTTTTAACTTTCCAACATGCAATTTGGAACACCCTAGGGGTTTGCTCAAAATCTTCAATGCTTCCTCACAGCCTGATAAAAAACAGCTTCATTGCTTTGGTATGGCATTCATACCATCCAAGGTCCAGCACAAATCTATCTTTCTGAGAAGCACAGGTCAGGTGAAGAGTTTGGTTCTGAACCCTGATAGTCACATATCAACTGCCACTCTACCACTTCCCTTCCCCCATAACAGTAGCTAACAAGATGTTAGTGAGGATTAAGTGAAGGAATCTGCCTGAAAGAGCCCAGTGCAGGCGTGGTGCACAGAACTGTTCAAGAGCACTAGCTATTTTCATTATACCCAGCTCCCTTCTCACTGAACAAAGATTGGAGTACTACTGTGCTCCGGCCCTCTTCCAAGTGCTTGCCTTAGAGAGTAAACCAGAGTTCTGCCTTCCTGGAGCTTCTGCATGAATGGGGGAAGACCAGAGCACCCCATGGCTTCGATAGCCTGAGCCCAGTGAGATCTTCCTTAGCCTTCTCCAGCCACAACTTTGCTCAGGCACCATTTCCACCTAAAGTGTTCACTTCCACCTGCCAAAATCCTGCCTATCTTTTACCAGTACACCCAGCTCCTGGGTCACCACGTCCAGAAAGCTTTGCTCGTCTCTTCCCACAGAAGGAAGCCTGGACTTGAGCACTGTTTGTAAACCACGATATCCTCGCATACAAGCCACATCTATTCTTGTCATAACCACAGGAAGATCTTTTTCCTCTCAATAACTGGCACATTTTCTCAAAAATTTTGTGAAATGGGCATATAAATCGCTAACCTATTTATGCTATTGTCATCCTATAATTAAGAGAAATCTGGACTACAAAGAAACACTAGGAAAGAAAAATAGAGCCCCACACAAACTGCCAACATGTCAGGGATTTATGTTGACTGAGTTACAAGGTCTCTATGTGACTGCCTTTGTCTTCTTCATTGGGATTGGTAAACTGGTAAAGTCTTAGTAGAATGGTGAACTTCTTGCGTGCTTTTACACCAGTGAAACAAAACACAAAATAGGCCTTCCTTTTCTTAATGTTAAATTTTCACTGAACACCACAAGGGGAAAAGATGTAGTAGAGAATAGGAGGACACATCCAGAGGACTTCAGGCTGATAGGGAGCTTACTCTCAGGCTCACAGCCAAATGAGAACAGGAGAAGGGTGGCTCATGAAGCCCAGGAGGATTCCTTTCAATACAATCTCTGCCTAGCAGGGTCAGGAGTCCTAACCTGCCTCCCTCATGGAAACGTGGGGGCAATGTGACCAATGCTCCAAAGTGACCTTCACAGCCTCCAGAACTTCTCAATGGAACAGTCCAATCAGGTAACAAGTGACCCTCAGAAAACCACATTGCCTTGATTGCAGGTAAGAAATGTGTTGTATTCTAGATAGGTAAAAGAACAAATGACAAGCTTTTTTAAATAACCACAAGACAGCTTTAGCAAAAACTGCCCCCTAATCCGCCCGAACTAAGCAATAGGCCCACAGCTAAAAGAAAGGCAGAGTCTACTGTGTCTTTTCAGATATCTAAGGACTGGTTCCAAATGTCTAAACATTCCATTTAGTTCATGAAAGTCTCCTGAAATCACTAACATGTTTATTACAGAGAATACTCTAGAATTTAGCATTTCTTGGTATCTTGGAGTCATCATTACATAGTCATTGTGCTGAGCAGAAGTTCAAGAGTTCCTTTCCCTGGCCCTAAAACCCTAGTGTGGACCTGAGAAAGAAAATACCTACTAAAAAGGACTCCTGGAAGAAATAATAATAATAATAATAATAATAATAATAATAATAATAATAAGTAAATAACGAGGGCTCCTGGTGGCTCACCGAGTTCAAATTTTAAAATTCATCGCTAGCAGCCAGTTTTACCCTGTAGTGGGGGGTGGGGGGGTCCTCTCAAAATGCACTTCAGGGAGAAGCCTACACTGAATTTTCTGTCTGCGCTGTGTTTCTGCCATCTGAGCCAGCCCTCAGAAAGGGGTACCTGAAATCCTATTTCAACCAATAGAACTGAGACTTTCCCCCATCCAATCAGAGCTGTGCAGCCTGGACCAACTAAAGTGGCTCTATTCTAACCAATCAGGACAGTGCCTTTTGGACCAATCAAACTGTGAGGATTTGGAGTCCTCATTGTATGAAGACACATCAATCAGGACCAGAGACAGGACAGCACAGGACTTGCCCTTTCCACTGAAGACTCAGGACTGTGTTTTCCCCACTGATGTCTCACCAGAGCCAAGTGAAGCAGACCAGCACGGATCAGAGCATAATGGCACAGAACAGAGCGGAGCAGAGCAGACCAGCAGAGCACAGACCAGACCAGCGAAAGAGCCCCATGGCCCCAAAGCTGCCTCACAACAGTGCTCTTTTCCATAGATGTGCTGTATCACTATTGAGCTTTTTGCAATGAATAAAATTTCCTTCTTCACCGCACCCCAAATTGGGGATTTTTATTAGTGCTGAATTGGCTTCAAGAACCATGGGTTTTCACTAGCAAAATCAGAGAAAGCCTTCCATACTTTGCAGGCTCTTGAGTATCCTCTCTACCTTCACTTGCTGCTGAGACATTAGAGGAGGTAAACTCCCTAAGTTCTACTTTAGCAGTTTGGAGGGAAAGAGTGGATAAGGTACCTCTAGCTATCCAGAGCTGGTCACACATCCTTTACATTAGAGCAGTGGTTCTCATCCTTCCTAAGGCCGTGACCCTTGCATACAGTTCCTCATGTGGTGGTGACCCCCAACCATGAAATTTTGCTACTGTTATGCATCGTGATGTAAAATATCTGCATTTTCCGATGGTCTTAGGCGACCCCTGTGAAAGGGTCATTCGACCCCCAAAGGGGTCGCGACCCACAGGTTGAGAACCACTGCATTAGAGGGTTCTAAATGCTGGGTCTCAGGAAAGCCATGGGCCTTCCAGAAGCATAACTGTTCAACCTCTCAGGTTCATTTACTCAGAAAATTTATTGAGCGGTCAACTGTTCTAAGCACTGGAGCAATAGAGATTTGACAAGGAAGGGCTCTGCCATTAGGAAGCATGTTGGAGTGGGGGGAATGTTAAACAGGGACAAGGAACTGGCTGAGGGAAGAGACTACTCAGCTAGGTGGATCAGGGAAGGCTTCTTAAAACATAAGATTTATGCTGAGACCTGAATAAGATATAGTGCTCACAACACAAAGAACTGGGAGAAAGTCGGCCATCATCAGAAAGCAAGTTCTAGGACAGAAAGGCCAGTGCCTGAAGCACTGTAAAGCAGCAGCAGAGGGAAGAATGCTGAGGGAAAGACCATGGGCACCTACACAGTAAGGCAGTACTTTCCTCCTTTTTCATCTCATGGCACAAACATTAATCACTGAAATCCTGTGACACATCAAAAAATATATTTTTTGCTGATCTGACAAAAAATAGGTATAATTTTGATTCATTCACATTGGACAGTTATTGTTGTGTTGGCTGCTGTCATTTTTTTATTTGACAACCAAGGGAAAAGAGGTCAGTGCCCCTGACTAAATAGACAGGTATTGCATGTTTTAAACATTCTTAACAGCACTCTGGTTGAAAATTGCTGCAATATGGCAAAGTCTTTGTTTTATTCTAAGACATGGGAGAGGGCAAGGCTGAGAAGTGACAGAACCCAAGTTATGATTTTCAAAGTTATTCTGAAGACTGTTTGCTTTGGAGGCTCAACTTGGCCACTCTTGTTTGTAAACTGTCGTCATAACAATATGCACAGTAGTTAGCAGTGCAAACTCTGGGCCTGGGCCAGTTACTAGCTATGTAACTTGGGCAAATTATTGCCCTTGTGCTTCATCTGTAAAATGGAGAGAAATTTGAATATCTCATAGTCTTAAAGGAAAAAAAGGTATCCAAAGGTCTAAAAGTCTTTTTTCTCTTGGCTAGGAAAGGCTTTCCTTCTCTAAATGGAAAATAGCCCTGTGGCTAGTTATCTATGCTGAGCATCTGAGCAACATGGTAGACTCCTGGTTGTTCATTTTCTAACAGCTGCAGACGAAATCTAATGAACTCCTCATGATCACACACAGGATTTCCAGACTGCCAGGCACCTTGTCACAAAGCCACAGAACTGTGAGTACAATCTCAAAGCCCAGCCTCCCCTTTCAAAGTAGGGTGGGGTGCAAATGTATTAATATTTATTATATAAGGTCAAAACTGCACTTCATATTTCTATATTTCCTTCAATGAGATTCTATATGACATTCATGATTTTTCTATTCGGAATTTTCTTGGGAACAAATTACAACCTGAAATCAAATTATTAAGTTACTAACAAAGGTTAGGAAGGTCAGTCATCCAACCAAAACTGATTTTCCAGAATTACTGGATAGGAAGGAAACAAGGACTATTCCTGGCTGATCTCCAGGTGTCTCCTCCCACTATGTATCCTTCCTTCCTTCATCTTCATGAGATAAAGTAACCACCCATTGGATTTAGAAACCCATTAGAACCCTCCTGCCTAACAGATACCATTTCTACACATTCATCCCACAGCTAGTACCTCTCATAAAACTACACTGTATTAGGACACAACTATAAGAGAGGAAGTTGTCAAAGTGATGTTTTCACATGACAAAGCAGATTAAACCAAAAAAATACACACAAAAGCTATCTCAAACATAGGCAAGTAGAAGATACTTACTACAAAGTTGAATACAATTAAATGTAATAAGCAGTAACTATATGCTGGGTGCAAGCAAAGGGTTCAGAGACAGAAAGATAAAATGTGGCCCTTGCCAGTAACAATATTGATAATATGGTTGAAGTATGCAATGACCACAATGTAAGGCCACACAGGGTCTGGCAAAAGTTAAGTATGATCTCAGTGATATGGGAACACCAACCACTGAACAAGTGCTCTCAACTGGGTAAAATCACCATGGGCTTTATTTACAGAAGCCACTGTATTTAAGCTAAACTTCCAAGTATGTAAAGGGGTTTGAAAAAGCCAAGAAGTGATTCTTACAGAAGAAAGAGAACTGGGGTGGGACGAGGGAATGGGGATACCAATCAGTGTAGCGACAGTATGGAGGGGATGTGTGGAAAAAAAGCAAAGAAAACATGTTTGAGATGAACATATTGAAAGGCTTTGAACATCATACTCATTGTTTAAGCTTTCTTCTGCGGCACCACAGAACTCAAGCTCCTGAGTAGGGGTGCACAGAACAAGTACATATTTTAGAAAGTTTACTTGACCAAAAGAGGAGACCAATCAGAAAGCTACTTCAACAGGCTAAAGAAAAGTGAACTGCTGTCTTATTCCTGCTGACGAGGCTATGATGAAAAGTTTGTAAAGATACTTCAAATAAAATAGCACATTTTCTTTATTCTTTTCTGCTACTTTCAAGTAAGCACACATTCACAAATATGGGGGAGGGGGAGTACAAAAACAATTAAGAAAAAAAACTACTAAAACTTATTGACAATTGGATTGTTTATGTTGGCAGAGTTAAAAATTAACCCGACTTATACAGACAGTGCCTGGCCTTGTCTCAAACCCAGTCAGAAACATGCGAGGAAAGGAAAGGAACCAATCTTCTAAGGTCCATTCACTGTCTTCTTCCAATCAATTAAAAAAGGAAAAGGAAAGCCAAAGATGTCAATCTAATTCAGGTCCCACTGACCCAGAGCTGGACGGCACTCATGGAAACATGTTTTCCTGAGCAAAGGGCTAAGGAATGTAAACAAAGCTGGCAATGGGATAAGGTCATCAGTTTACAAGCATATTTCAAGACATTCTTAAAGTATTCTTGACATGCCAAGAATGCATATGCTAATAAATTAGTTCTCTATGTTTTTGTTTGTTTGTTAATACTTACTTAAAGATATTTTTTCCACTGATTTTGAGAAAGACTAAAAGGGAGGGAGGGAGGGAGGGAGAGGAAGTAACAGAGAAACTGAAGAGAGAAAGAAACAGACATATAGATTGTGCTTCCCACACAAGGGATTGAACCTACAAACCAAGCACATGCCTTTGACCAGGAACTGAACCTTAGATCCTTTGTTGCACTGCCTGACACTAATCACTGAGCAAACACCAGCCACAGATAATTATTTACTTTGGATCATTTATTTTTAAATAAAATTATTGTACTATATGGCCCCAAATTATCATGGCCTATATTACTATAGTCACTAGAATTAAAAGGGAAAATATCATATTTCTTTTCAATCTATAAATTCGTTCTCTTATATTAAATGTGATATTTATCCCTATTACCCAGTCAAAACTGAAATGCTGACTTAGGAAACTTCAGATCAAAAGCCAATGGAGGTACATAAATGAATGCAAATAAAACTGCATAAATCTGGTTAAGGGTGTTGGCTTGGATCTATGTCAATATCCTGGTTATGGTTATGATATTGCACCACAGTTTGGTTAAATATAACTATTTCAGAAAAACTGGGTATTTATACTCTCTGTATTATTTCGTACAAGAACCTATAATTATCTCAAATTTTCAAATGGTTTAATTATTTTAAAAACAAAACACCAATGGACAGCTGTCCTGTGAAGCCCTAATTTACTTTGGCCACACAATAGACTAACAGAAAGGGAAGCTTTGCAGCTGCTTATAGGTTAAAACAGACATGTATCAGTTTGTAAATTTCAGTGACCACAAAGTGAAAGAGAGAAAATAAGAGAAGGACAGTGAACAGAAAGACTCCTGTATCGAGCTCTACACAGCCTGTAAGGAGGGAGAAACGGTAGCATTGCTCCCCCAACCCCCACTAAGCAAAGACTCAGAAGTCACGTGATCTACCCAAGTCTCCTCACCAGAGTGGAGCTCAGCAAAACCAAGTGTTGGAAATCCAGAGTAAAAATGCCAAAAGGAAAGTCTCATTTCCTAAGGAGATGAGGAGAGGGAATAGGGTGGCAGAGGTTTAAATGCACCCAAATTGATATTATTCAACCAATGTCATCTCAGCAACAAGATACATAAGCCAAGTTCATGATCTACTGTGGACGAAAGGAGCAAGGCCTGCATGGCAGTCCTGCAAACTCAGAAACCTAAAATAACCTAAAATAACCACAAAAGTTGGTCTGAAAATTAAATATTTAACTACAAATAGGTAGTCAGTCATATCCTAGGCAGATATTTTCCCAAAGATCAACTTAGATCTTTAATGAGCCCATTTGCCTTTTTGACTTTAAGATAACATATCTATGAGATATCTGGATAACTTGTAACTCTCTTTTTACCCCAGACTTCTCGAGGCACAACAAATGGTACTGGGACATTCCCTCATTGTTATTGTTATCAAGTTAATTATCAGCTGTTAATTATGTAAAACTAGCCTGTATCCATCCATCCATCTTTGTAAAAGAAGCATTATGTCCATCATTCCCTTTTCACCCAATCCCAGAAGTTTCCCCATTTTGCTTTATCCCACCTCCTTAATCTATCACCAATGGATTTCATGTAACTCACCTACGTCCTTTTCCTTTTATTGAAATATACAAATACAGATGTAACCCTCCACTCTCCAGAGCATTATCTCAATTCATTGAGGTTCTGCTTCCCGGCATGTCGATAGTTTGGCTCAAATAAATTCACAAAAATTCCTTACAGGTCTTTTTACTTTAACATTACTGAGAGGCCTTCTGTTAGGAAGAGACGGTTAAACCTTGCCCAACATCAGAGGGTGCAAAAATCCTCTCCTACAAGTGAAAAATGATGCTGCTGAAAGCATTGCACAGACCAAGGCAAACCCCTGGCCCTGACAGACGGTTCTCTACATTGGCCATATATATATATGCACTCTGGCTTTCTCTGATATTATTCTCATTTAACTATCAAACAATCTCATGAAATAACATGAGCAGGAACGGTTAGGAGTATTTTCATTAGACAGCAGTAGGACGGTTTTCTAATTCTATAACTTCCTTTATTTCTTTTTTTTTTTTTTCTAAATTTTTCAACAAATTTTATGGAGCAACAAGTATGCCAATGCATTAAGCAGAGGCAACAGGTAAAATGCCTTTAAAAAGAAGAAAGGTATAGAGAGAGAGTCAGACACTAACTATATCATCACAATAGAAAGTCAGCTATGAGGGAAAGCTTTTGAAGGCTTATACAGTGGGGTGAGTTCTAGTCTGAAGACCAAGAAATAAGACTTGATGACAGATTAAAATTGTAGAACATAATGTAAGTAATGAAAAATTCGGCTCTAAAAGAAAGAAATAGACAGCTACAAAATACAGAAAGTCAGCCCTAAAACACAACACTTGGGCTACCTCCTACAAAAGAAAAGGAGAGGCGACAGAAAGAACACTGTGACATATTGAGCCACACTATACCTACTTTTCTTTTTTTCTCTTGTTTTGTTAATCCTCACCCAATAATATTTTTCCATTGAATTTTAGAGAGAGTGGAAGAGAGGGGAGAAAGAGAAACCATCGGTTTGTGAGACATCGGTTAGTTGCCTCCTGCACAAGTCCCGATTGGAGGCAGGGATCGAGCCTGCAAATGAGGTACATACCCTTGAAAGGAATCAAACCTGGGACCCTACAATCCCTGGGCCACTGCTCTATCCACTGAGCCAAACCAGCCAGAGTTATACCTGGCTATTTTCTTAACCAAACTGCATGACGCAATCAATGTATGATCTGAGCCTACTGTTTGCTTATCTATAAAATCAATAGGAGGGATGGTCAAATTCCACTATTACTTTATTTGCTATAGGACATGGGAAAGAAACCTGGACTCCAAAGAGTCAGCTCTCAGAAAGTCACTAACAGCTCTTGGAAAACCACTGGGGCAACTACTATGGTGGTTTTACAAAAAGGGAATGGAGTGCTCTGCTTTGTTTTATGTTGGAGGTAGGGTGGGATGCAGCACCTCTAAGCAGGGACAGAACTGGGTTATAAGACTCCAAAAACAGCACAGTCCCTGCCCCCTCAGAAACTCATACTTTATGAGAGGCCATACACCAACAGGTAACTGAATATACTGTCAACCCAGATAAAAGCATCTCCTTGCTTCCAACTCTGACAAGATGCCTCAGACTCATTTTATTTATTTATTTGTTTAATATATTTTATTGATTTTTCACAGAGAGGAAGGGAGAGGGATAGAAAGTCAGAAACATCGATGAGAGAGAGACATCGATCAGCCGCCTCCTGCACGCCCCACACTGGAGATGTGCCCACAAGCAAGGTACGTACATGCCTCCGACCGGAATTGAACCTGGGACCTTTCAGTCCACAGGCCGATGCTCTATCCACTGAGCCAAACCGGTCTTGGCTCAGACTCATTTTAAATAATTCCTGCCTAGACCCGGAATCAGCTATTCCCTAAGGTGCCCAATTACTTTTATTGGGAAAGACCCCTTTTGTGTGCCCTTCTGATGACTTAAGAAGGCTCCTACTGGAAGATGCTCAAAGATAATGGGCTGAACACACAAATATGTGTAAATTCATCAGTTATATTAATACTAAATGTCCTCTCTGGTCATCTCTGGAAGCTGGCAGGCACTAACTCATGTTCTGAAACTTGATAATCAGAGGAAAGAAAAAGCACTCAAACTGCCTTTCCTAAATAGAAGCTATTTCAGAGTAACCAAATAGTTGATAAGGCAAAGTTCTCTACAGAAGAATCATAGATGAGAAATAATGGAAGGAAATCACAGAATTAGAAAACGGTCCTACTGCTGTCTAATGAAAAAAATCTGAGCAAGAATCATCAACTGCTACTAAACCATTAAATGAAAGGTTGGATGGGAAACGACAAAGGAACTAGTGATGATACCTTCCAATCACCAAAAAGTAGGGCAACCAGACCAGATGGATCTACTGATGTGATACAGACAGGACAACACCAGCCTTAGGGGCATTAGTTACAAAAAGAAAGCTGAAGCTAATCAAGCCTCTAAGACTTAGATCTAATTACCAGTTTAAAGACACAGAGCATGCTGAATGACACACACAAAAAAATGCAATTAGTTAAATCCAGAATGAGGGAGATTCTACAGTACAAATTATACAATTTCTTCAACAAATAAATTACATGAAAAAAAATAAAGGAGTAACAAGGGACATCAGCTGGATCCAGATTCAAAAAAATCAACTGTAGGTCGCTCGCTCTCTCTCTGCCGCCATCTTGGTTCCGCGTTCCCCGCACAAAATGCCCGGTGAAGCCACAGAAACCGTCCCTGCTACAGAGCAAGAGTTGCCACAGCCCCAGGCTGAGACAGGGTCTGGAACAGAATCTGACAGTGATGAATCAGTACCAGAGCTCGAAGAACAAGATTCCACTCAGGCAACCACACAACAAGCCCAGCTGGCTGCAGCAGCTGAAATTGATGAAGAACCAGTCAGTAAAGCAAAACAGAGCTGGAGTGAAAAGAAGGCACGGAAGGCTATGTCCAAACTGGGTCTTCGACAGGTTACAGGGGTTACTAGGGTCACTATACGGAAATCTAAGAATATTCTCTTTGTCATCACAAAACCAGATGTCTACAAGAGCCCTGCTTCAGATACCTACATAGTTTTTGGGGAAGCCAAGATTGAGGATTTATCTCAGCAAGCACAGATAGCAGCTGCTGAGAAATTCAAAGTTCAAGGTGAAGCTGTCTCAAATATTCAAGAAAACACACAGACTCCAACTGTACAAGAGGAGAGTGAAGAGGAAGAGGTTGATGAAACAGGTGTGGAAGTTAAGGACATAGAATTGGTCATGTCACAAGCAAATGTGTCAAGAGCAAAGGCAGTCCGAGCCCTGAAGAACAACAGTAATGATATTGTAAATGCTATTATGGAATTAACAATG